>CAUYSK010074537.1:0-26011 GCA_963575035.1 Avahi laniger | reverse complement strand
AGAAAAATGTAAGAATATATGCATAATATATCATATATAGGCAATAACATAAAAAATTGAATTAGAGAGGGATATGGGGACTTTAAGGGGTTGAGATGCTTTTTTTTAAGGCAATGATACTTAGGGAGTTTTATATAGATTCCAGTTATCAACCCTTTGTCAGATGCGTAGCATGCAAATATTTTCTCCCATTCTGTAGGTTGTCTGTTTATAGAAATGACACTTTTCATTACATCAAAATTAAGTGCAAAATGGCCTTCCTTTCCATTTTCATCGTGATAAAACTTATTAATACTAAAGGCAAAGTTTTGTTTTGTTTTGTTTTTTGTAGCCCTGAGGTCTCACTATATTGCCTACGCGGGTCTCAAACTCCTGGCTTCAAGCAATCCTCCCACTTTGGCTTCCCAAACTGCTGGGATTATAGACATGACCCACAGCACCTGGCCTAAACTAAATTTTCAGATAAAATTATCTGCGAAGTATTTATTGAATAACTTCACTATAATTTTTTCCAGCTTTTGCCTCTAGCTTTTAAGTGTATATTTATTTTTACACTCAACACATTTGATAATAATTGGAAGACTAGCTGATATCTCCTTTGCTAATTGTTAGTAATCTCAAATAAAGGAATTTGTCTGTACTGTCTTTGGTGCTCCTATTCAAGCACAGTGCCTGGCTCTGGAATCCTCAGTAACCATAACTTGCCATAAGAAAGATAAAGAAACGAATTTCATGCATTCAAAAAGTGAATTTTCTTTGCATTTAACTTTCTATATAGCTCGTGCAATTTTATAAATATGCTGTACAGTGTGTGTGTATATATATGCACATACACATATATATGCACTTCTGTATGTATTTTTATATATGTGCATATTTATGTATGTTATATGGTTAATTTCAAATAGTTTGAAAATGTGTTAAGGCAGCCATATGCTTATATAATTATCTCAACATACATTAAACTCATAAACAGAAATGCAAACAACATTAAGTGCCTATTTTATACCTCATAAATTATTTAACTCCTTCCCTTATACTTTCCCTTATAATTTGAACAGAGTTATACTTGCTTGGGTAAATATTTTTAAATGTGGTTTTCTTTGTGGATTAAATCTTCAGGCCTACCAATTTCATACCTGAGAAGAGTATAGATAGATTTTAAAGATGTATTATTTTTTCTAAGATTATAATTTATCAAAGGATTACATACTACATTTTTATTTATTGTCATCAAGTTTTTTAAGAACAGTGAAACTTCTTTATTGAAAGATAATTCCATATAAATTATTTACTGAACCTATGATTTTTAAAGTAATTTTCACATGTAAACAGTTAAGTTCCTAAGCTTCCTTTTACAAAGTATATCCAAATACCTGTATCTAGGCTAACTTAATTTACAACTAAATAAAGAATACTTTTCTGGTTAAGTACAAATGCAGCTGATGAAAGACCAAAGCTAGTAAAAACAATAACAATAGTGATGATAACACCACCCATATTTGAATAATTCGTTTGGAGTTAGAAACTATGGAATCTAATCCTGACAATGCAATTGATATGCTCCATTACCAGTAGGAATTCCAGGATATTTCTCTCCCATTTTACTAAGAAGAAAATTCAAGAATAGTGAGAGCCATAGAAAAGATATTGACCTATGTTTATTTTTCTTTTAAACTATTTTAATATTTTTTCAATATAATAAAATCTTTTTAAAATTTAGAAAAAAATTAAAAACATGTTACATGTACTTCACTGGGATTAATTTAAATTACATGCCGAAAGTGTCACAGAATATAGATAAACTAGATATCTAAGTTAGACAGAGATCAATACATAGATAAGTCAACATATTCAATAATAACACATACTATTTTTGGAAGTAAATATATTGGACCGAGATTTAAAAAAAATATATATATTTAACTCTAACTAAACACAACTGTATTCACAAAGCAAATCATTAAGATTAGAGTACGCCTGTGCTTGTCAGTCACAGAACTATTTCATCAGTTATAAGATGTATAAGATTTCACTATTTCAATTTTCCAATTAACCTCATTTAATTTTTGGCTTTGTAATAGTAGGTCATTAAATATGAAATGTCCAATTTCTAATCAAAATCTTAGTTTATTATGTCTCAAACAAGAAGCAGTAGAATTAATCAAAGTGTTCACCTAAACTATCAACGCAGTTTTGCCATCTTAACGAACAGTAGCTTGTTTATGCCAGCAGCAAAGAACCCTAGAGAGCTAGTGGCAATGAAATCGCAAAAGGTGTTTTCAACAGCTTGTTGAGAATTGAATAGTTTTCCTTGAAAGAAGTGGTCCAAAGCCTGGAAGAAGTGGTAGTCAGTGGGTGCAAGGTCTGGCAAACACAGTGGATGACAGAGAATTTCCAAGTCCAGCCTTTGTAGTTTGAACGGCGTTGTTTGTGCGACATGTAGTTGAGCGTTGCCTTACAAGAGGATTGGCCTGTCTCTATTGACCAATCTTGGCTGCTTAATCACAAACATTCTCATCATTTCATCCAATCGGTTGCAGTAGACATCTGTTGTAATCAATTGGCCAGGTTACATGAAGCTGTAGTGGATAATACCAGAGCTGGAGCACCAAACAGACATCATTAGCTTTTTTTCATTAATACTCAGTTTTGGACTGTGTTCTGGCACTTCATCTTTATCCAGCCATTGTGCCAGACACTTGCAATTGTTAAAAAATAATCCAATTTTTATCACACATATTAATACAGTGTAGAGATGATTCACCTTTATGT
Source organism: Avahi laniger (assembly GCA_963575035.1). NCBI lineage: Eukaryota > Metazoa > Chordata > Mammalia > Primates > Indriidae > Avahi > Avahi laniger. The sequence goes on along the minus strand of CAUYSK010074537.1, from coordinate 23,236 downwards.
CATGACAGCAAAGAAAGGCAAGCTTCGAGACGATTTCTCTTCTGACGCTTGTTTAATTCATGAAGAACCCATCTATCCAGCTTCTTTACCTTTCCCATTTGTTTCAAATAGTCCAATGTTGTTGGAATAGTAACGTCGAACCTTGCTGCCAATTCACACATAGGTTGAGATGGATTCGCTTCCACTACAGCTTTCAGTTTATCATTATCCACCTTGATCTCAGGTCAACCACATGGCTCATTTTCAATATTAAAATAACCAGAATGGAACTTCTCAGACCATCAACATACTGTGCATTCCTTAGTCACATCCTTCTTAAATACTTCTTTGATATTTTGAGCTGTCTGCATTGCATTGGTTCCACAACAGAACTGATAATTGAAAATAACATGAATTTTTTTACTTATCTATGATTTCACAAACATTGCTCTAAAAACATTTTTTTGAAAGATAACCACAAGTTGCACCGTGTGTTTGAAAGAATGAGCATGTATTAATACTTTCACAAGAAAAATAAAACAAGTGTCAAAGTGAAATGCCAGAGATACGAGCTGTGAAACTTAGTAAGTAAGAAAATCAGACATTTCATAGTTAATAATATAATAATTGCACATTCTATGCCTTAATTTAGCATGAAACATGAGTTTATATTTGATACTTATCATCTTGAGTCTGAAATAATTCGGGTGGGCTGGTAGGCTGGAAACTCATGCAGCATTCATACGTTACTGTCTTGAGACAAAATTCCTTCTTTGGGAAACCTCAGATTTTGCTCTTAAATCCTTTCACTGATTGGATGAGTCTCACCTACATTATGGTGATTAACTTTCTTTACTTAAAATTAATTTATTGTAAATATTAGTTACACCTGCAAAATATCTTCAAAGCAACATCTAGACCAGTGTTTGAGCAAATAATTGGACACTAAAGCCTAGCCGAGTTTGCACATAGCACATAAAATAAACCATCTCGCAGGGCAAATAGAAACAGCCAGTGGATAAATCACACAGGATACACTGGGGTACATTATTTAGTGTCCAGACCTTGAGACTGATCTGCAGATTACATTAATCACCGCAGACAGAAAACAGTACTGAAAACTTCACAATGTTTCTGGTTTTTGAGGGATTTTTCTATTTTTATTATTCTATTTTCCAAATAGATTATAAATATGCTGGCTTTTCTCTATTTGAGAATCATTAAGGGGCAATTGTCAGAATAATTAAATGTGCAAGATCTACAACATATGGAGTGGTTTTCATGTTTACATTAATCTTACATGCCATTCTTTCATTTTCAAAGAAATGCATGTGTGTGTAATAGTTACGAATTTAGAAATACCTTTTCTCAATAGACTTTAGTTTAATAGCATTCATCTATCTTTTCGTAGAATGCTGTGTTTTGCCAGTTCACTTTATTGAATTTCATTTTAATTCTCTGTTTTCTCTGCTAATATTTCCATGTGATAATAAACTGTGGAATTGAGAAGCAAAGAAGAAATTGCCCAAAACACATATTTCAGTTAAGTAAGTGCTGTTGATTCATAAAAAGAGACAAAGAACATTTGCTTAGCAAGAAAAAGGAAAAGAAAAGAAAAGAAAAGGAAAAGGAAAGAAAAGACAAGAAAAAAAAGAAAAGAACAGAAAACCACTGTGGCTATAGGCTTGAAATTTTAATCATCGTAGTAGTGTTGATTATAGCAATAATAATCGTTTTATTTTAAAGGAATTCTCGTGGTCACAGGGCAAGGTATAGTTCTAGTTTTTCTCCTGCAGATCTTAATCTCTAAATTTCTAGATTTATAATATTTGCATCTGGATCTTCTTGAGCTTCTCAGTTTATTGGCTTTTTTGTTGGAGGCCACAGGAACACAGCTTTAACACCCTCTCTTACTGTCCTCTGAGTATAACAGTGCTGTAAAAGGACATTCTTGTTGCACTTTTTATCTGATACTTACGTTTTGTGGAGGAAAAGCTTTTAAAAACATCTAATCCATCTTCATGCCTGAGTCTCTATTAGACTCAGTACTGACAAATCCAAACTCAATATTATGAGTTATTATTTTATCACTGTATATAAAATATTCCTCCTTCCTGTCACACCAAACTTCTTTATATTATTGGAACCTCCTATTCCCTTTCAATACTCCTTTCCTTTGCAAGCGTACTTCTTATTTCTAAATGTCTTCTAGGGTTGCCAGATTTAGTAAATTAAAATCCAAACTCCAGTCAAATTTGTGTCAAAAATAAATTCATTTTCAGTATAAATATGTTCCGAATATTACATGTGGTAACTTATACCAAAAAAATCTATTTGTTGTTTAACAAAAATTCAAATCTAACTGCATGTCCTGGACTTTCGTGGCAAATCTACCTAGTCTATCAAAGTTCTAAATTTACACCCTCTGCTGGTCTGGCACGTGTTACTTACTCCTCAATAAGCCTCAACTGACTCTGTTACCTGAAGTAGGATGAGTGCATCCATACCTTTTTGTGCCGTAGAAGTTTTCTCATCTTCTACAATGACATTTAATATTGTGAGATGTCTGATTAAAATTGGGAGTTTCCTACAGGCAGAGACAACATTGTATTCATCTTTAAACCCATAGCCCGTATGCAATGTTTTACTCTTAAAGAGAAGTTAGTCATTGTTGCCTATATTAATATATGTTCATTCCTCTCTTTGATTTAGGGATATCCTTTGAGAGAAAGAGCATAATAATAATAATAATGACTGATATTTCTTGCATATCCCTGTGTTCTAAGCATTATTTTTGTTAAACTAAGATAACAATCTAATTGTAGAATATAGTAAAAGCAGAATCATTTAAAGTCTCTACATATTGCACGAAGGGCATAGAGTAAATAGAGAAAGGTTCACTCAAGAAAATCTGCTAAATCTTGATAACAACAGTGAGAGCCTGTGTCATTTGTGGTATGATCTGATACCTTTCCACAGCCACTGCACTCATTTTTGTCAGGAAAGCTCTATCCTTGGAATTTGTAGCCAAAAATACAGGGTTTCCCTATCCTCTAAGCTTCTTGTCTGGGACTAGAGAATTACCCTAGAGTTACAGGCAGTTATTTCTCACCTTCTCACTCCATTCAGGCAGACTCAAAAGACCAAGAACACTAGGACTTCAAACATTCCTTTATCAGTTTTCTCTCTTATTACACAGAGGTTCAAAGGCTCAGCCTTGCTATTCTCAAACCCCCAGTGCCCCTATCAAAGAACAAAGTTGGCACTCCAGGAAAAGCAGTTTCCTGTCCTTAGCTCTGCTCCAGTGGTGCAACGATTCTGCATGATGGAAAGGCAGGACATAAGGGTCAAGAGTTCCAGAGCGTTATCTAAAGGGTTGGTTTTTGGAACAGAGAATGGGGAATGCCATTCTTAAGGATGTTGTCAAAAACTGTGGAGGTCTTGGTGTAGAACAATGAAGAGGATCCTCTTGGCTCTATGATAGAAGCAAAATAGCAGGGTAACCAGAAATTTAGTACAGAGACAACAATGAAGATTATTCCTGGAATCATAATCAACTCAGGGGCTCAATAAGGCTATGCACATATGTAGGCTGTACTCACCCCAGGGCAATCAGAACATGACATAGGGCAAACCTGAAAGCCTTCCCCAAGACACAAACACATCCATCACTGAGGGCTGAAGCTTCACTAGTCAAAATAGCTGAAACATAAACTCTGATCAAACACTGAACAATAAGCTATTTTATCCCAGAGGCAACTCCTGGAAGGCCAAGCTCAAAGATAAAATCACAGTCATCCCTGGTTGTCTGAAAGACTATATGCAAACCCAAGGGTGTACCCTGGAACGGGTGATTAAGGGGACACTTCTAAGATAAAAGTTCATGGCTGAACTTGGAAGAGGGGTGGGAGGGGACTTCACAAACTCCCTGACCTGTGATAACAGCCTCTGCATTACTCACATTTCCAATGGTAAGGTGTGAAATCGAATTGACTAAGAGCACTTAAACAGACATTTTGACCAATTAGTAGCTTATGCCAATTTAGGGATATATCCTAAATAGCCAGGCTACAAGATAAAAACAGGGAAAAAATCTGCACAGGGACATAGGAAGATGCACACTGGTGTCTTAGATAGGACACCTAGAACACAGCAGCCAAAAGAAATAAATTGATAATTTTGACTTTTTAAATTAAAAACTTTTGTGCATAAAAAAAAAATCACAGTAAGACAATGAAAAGACAAAGCACAGAATGGGAGAAAATATTTTCAAATTATATATCTAATAAGGGAAATTTGTCAAAAACACCTAAAGAATTTTTTAAAAAATGTGTATATGACTTGAATAGACATTTTTCTGAAAAAAGATATTCAAATAGCCTAAGCACATAAAAAAGTATTCAATTTTATTAGTCATTAGGGAAATTTAAATCAAAACCACAATGAGATCACACTGTACATCTGTTGGAAGGCTGCTATAGTAATACAAGGACTGACCGTAACAAGTGCTGGTGAAGATGTGCAGAAGTTGGAGCCATCAGTCATTGCTGGTGGGAATGTGAAATGGTGCCAGTACTTTGCAAAACAGTTTGGCACATCCTCAAAATGTTACATATAAACTTACCATATGACCCATCAATTCTACTTCTAGGTATATAACCAAAAGAATTGAAAACATACATGCAAATAAAAACTTATACATGAATGTACATATTGGCATTCTTGATAACATACAAAAAGTGGAAATGATCCAAATATCTACCAACTGATGAATGGATAAAAGAAATGTGTTACATCCCTGCAATGGAATATCACTCAACATGTTACATACTATAACATGGATGAACTTTTAAAATATGTTAGGCAAAAGAACCCAGACACAAAGGACTGCATCTTGTATGATTCCAGTTATACACAATGTCCAAAATAGACAATACTATAAGGAAGAAATGTAAATTAGCGATTACTGGGAAGGAGGATGTGTGGGTGAAGTTCAGAGTGATCGCTAATGGAAGTTTCAATAATGCTAAAAATATTCTAAAATTAGATTGCCATTATGGCTGCATAACTATGTGTGAATATACTAAAGACATTCAATTGTCTTCACTTTAACTAGGTGAATTGTAGAGTATGTTAATGAATTCTTAACAAAGCTTTTAAATATTAATTATAAAAAGTGAGTATCTTTCAACAAGGAAAAAAAAAACAATAGAGATGATTCAATGTAATCAATGTTTTCAAGTGACTTGCTATTTCTCCTGTGGAATTGTTCCCTATGAGGAACTCATTGATATTTTCTGCTGTAGTGATGACCGGATCAGCCTCATTAAATGAAAATTATTTTTGTTGAATTCATATATAACCTCCTCCCTGTTGTAATTGACACTTTGTAATGAGTCCATTAAAAAAGGCCAAGAGCAGCTGGAGAAAAAGATTGCCGGCACCAGAGAATAAGTAACCTTGATTACCTGATTATTGAGGGCATCTTTTTCCTGGAATTAACTTTTGATGTGCACTTTTTTGGGAAATAAGCATCCTCGTATATTTGTCAAATTGAGTAGTCTATTCACATAGCTCTTTCCAGATCTCCTTGACATCATATTTACAATCTTGTTCCTTCCAAGTCCTTGACAATTCAGCAAACTGTTAGCAACATTCCATGAGCTAACATAGATTCATACTTCTTCCAATCTCTCCTTTCAAGATGAAGTAAGCATCCAGGCCCGTAGCTTTAAATTTACTCACTTGGGGGATTTTTTTGCAGTTGTCCACTTTGAAGTGGTGGCAGCATGTTTATCAGCCCTACCAGTAAACTTGATCTGATTTCATTTTCTTCCTCAATGAAGCAGTGACAGGAAATACTCCATGGAACTTTACGGGTTGTAGGTGAGAAGACAGCGTAGGAATGTGTTCCATGAGCATCTGAGTTACTTCCTCATGCAACTTACTCGTGCATCCAATTATATTTTCACGTGCCAAATGGAGTGCTACTAATGCTCTCAAATTTATGCCTTTATGGCTTTGTAGCTCAGACCTTCAAAGTCTAAGATAGGTTACTTAGTTCTTTGGAGGGTCCTTGCTAAAGCATTCAGTCTCTACTAGCACCAATATTAATCCAGAGATATTTTTTCCAAAAAAGGACAAGTTTCTATATCGTATGTCTTATATTTCCCCCCAGAAACTTAGGGTATATATCGTAGTTCACCAATAGGGGTCTTCCTAAAGCATTTCTATTTGCCACAAGCACTTCACCCACCAACAGATCTGTTGTATCATATGCCCCAAGTGTCAGAACATCTTGCTCCACGATCTGAATCTGTTGCATAGCTTTCTGTCCTGCGGAGATCAAACCACATATGGGTTACTTGGTAAATGAGTTTGTAAAGCAAGGCTAAAAAGTAACAATATCTGCAGCCAAAACCTAGAGTAGAGAAGGTATTGGAGAAGGGGATGATCAATTGAGGTATTTCTTCTCCTTGTTTCCTTCCCGCAGCCTGCCCTATTGCCTGTATCTTTTGTAATTTGAGCAAAAGACACAACTTCTTTCATGTGTCTCACTTTATCCACAAAATTCTCCAACTCATGTATATATATATTTTTTCCTGACTCCTTTACTTTCATCTGGGCTTCCTCTGAACACTCCCTTCACCTTGTAGAATATCTTTGAAAGCAGCGAAGTTCAGTGTGTTATCTCCTTCTTCATTGGATCATGAAGAACTGGATTCTGTCACTCACTGTATTTTAGGAATCTACAATATTACTAATAAAAACACAGTCTTGTTTTGTGAATCTAAAACTGTATCCCAGATTTCTGTGTATAGCCCGTATTAGGAATCTAGCAGGGGTTCATCTATTATGGTTAAAAACTTGAACAATGTGGGAGATCTCCCATCCCGTTACCTGTCTCAGAATTTGAGAATCACATGTATGTCCTGAAGAATCCAAGGTCACTTGTAATCACTCTTCATGGACCAAGTATAGAGCTTCACAACTACAATCCAGTATATACAGCTCCCAGAGAATTTTAGCCTTCATTTCTTGGAATAAAATGAACAATCATACATTTTCCTTTAATCACAAACATGGTAGAGATTACACTTTGTATTTTCTAAATAGATTTCAAAAATGGGACCATTGATTGCTAGAAGTTATTCCTATGTGTCAGAAATTATTTTTATAAAACCAATGTTTGGGTTTCAGGCAAATGGAAGTCTTTGTGCTTTGAAACCCAGGGTGAGAAGAATGGGCCGTGGAGCATCTTCTTCCTTTGAACTTTCCTACTGTGTATTTCCTCCTTTCTGATACTCGATGCAGTACATGTGCCCATTTTCTTTGTTGTTTGGACTTTTCTAATAGCATTGTATTATGTGACAATTATTCTCATGTTGTAGCATAATTCAGACTCTGTTATAACTGTGAAAAGCTTTTGTTTGGGCAAATTTTCAAGGACATTTTAGTGGAAATAAGTCAAACAGGAGTTACTGGATTGAAGAATGTTTGGTACTGAAATCCCCCTAAGTTTTTGACAAGCTAACATTTGTGCTTGTGACAGGCATCCTGAGTTTCAACATAAGTCCACCTGTCCATTGCCACAAAGGTGTTGTGCCAGGCAGCAGTAAAAAAGTTGACAAATAAAAGCAGATTTACCTAAGAGTACTACAAATACTAGGAACCATATGTTCCCTGGAATAAATAGCAGTAACTATCCCAGGAGCATTTCATTTCTTACAGTGTGAGTCTAATGTCTTAGAGTGAATACTAATTGTTACTTCCTGCAGGGGAAGTCAGTTGTTTGTGGGTTGTGGTTTCTACATTGTCCAGTTTCTTTGTTTAAATATAAGGCTGTCAGTAATTTGAGTATCTCTTAGGAAAGCAAATCTCTTGACCATGATAGTGAAATCATTTAATGTTATCTTTTGATAGGGCATCAAGATGAACTGTCCAGAGAGTAGAAAATTTCAGGCTAATTGCATGTCTTGGCTGTGCTTTTCTTTTCATATGTAACTAGGAAAATTAACTTTATCATGATATTTTATCATTTATAAAAATGAGAATATCCACTTTTAAATTTGTTTTAACCTTAAATAAATTATAGATGATATTAAAAATATTACATATGTCAAAGGTAGTTTTTAAATTTGTAGCAATATTAGAGATAAACAATATTTTTGCCATTATTAAATTTTTTAGTCATAAAATTAAAATCAGTGATTATATTTATCTATTTTCTTAAAATATAATCTTATAGATGTGAATTTTTACTGTAAATAATATAGACCAAGATCGTTACTATTAAATGTAGTTCCTTACATGATGATATACTTTTAAATAAAATTATATGATTTGGACATTTTCTATAGGTTGTATTTTTCTATTTATGTGTTAATCATAGTGTTCTATTAAAATTATGAAAAGTAGAGTCCCTTTGATAAATGATTTGGAAACAAAAGTAATAGATATCAAAAAAGATTATTGTTTTCTATAAACTTAGATTGTCTATGCCTTTATTCAATAAATATTTGAAAATATCCAATAATTTCCTAAATTATTTTTTATGGTCTAAGCAATACTTATCTAAAAAGTGAAACTTTTCAATGAGAAGAGTTAACAGATTTATGTAGATGAGGAAAAATAAATCTTTCTTGGTAAGATAAGATAGAAATAGAAATTAGCATGATTTTAATTTTAAAACAAAATTAAATACTAAAGGACAGATAAATCATTCTGTTGCTCTAACAAATATGAATTATAACTACCATTAATGGGCCATGTGGCATTAAATAAAGTAGATAGAATCAGACATATTCAAAATTATTTTGATCTCTAGAAAACTAGTATATACTTAAGATAATTTCAGAGTTTGACTTTCATTATAGTAAATTATTTTTCAATTTGAATAACAAAAAATATCCATTAATATTTTATACATGGGATATATATTAATGCCTTGATTGTTTAGTGCAGGAATGGGCAAACTACAGCTCTCAGGCCAAAGTTAGCCCACCACTGATTTTGTAAATAATATTTTATTGGAACACAGATACATTTATTGTCTAAGCTTGCTTTTTTGTTACCACACCAGAGATGAATGTATTAGAGATGGTGTGGCCCAAAGACTAAAATATTTACTATCTGGCTTTTTGTAGAATATAAAAATTTACTATATATGAATGGCAATAAAATGTCCAAAACTTTTGTCTTAATAATTATTCTTTTGAAAATCAATTGTGACAAAAACCTTAGAATGTTTAAAAGGCACTAAGATGTTAATAATGGAATATTTTTATATTCAAAGAAATGTTCGAAAAAAAAATCAACATTGTGTTGTTCTATCCTCTGCATAGAATAGTATATAAACAGTAGGAATTATACCTTTCAAGCATATGTAACAGTACTTTCATGTATTATTAAATAGCATTATATACAATTTATATATTCAGTGATTATAACTGTAAAAACAAAATATAATACAATGATTATGGTAATTTTGAGGCTAGTGCTTTTATGGATGATTTTTTTCTGTTTTCCTAAAGTTCTGGTTTTATACTTAAGATTTGCTCTTTAAATGAAAAAGACTAGCATCTTTACACCCTCAGTTATATTATTTATATTTAAGATATGTTTTAAAATATATAATAAATAAATTGACATTTTGGCCTTTACATTTAATATAACAGGCTTTTAATATAAGAAATAAATTTAGATATCAAGTAGTCTAATCTTCCAATCTAATCTAAAATTTTCCTGGAAAGTAATTTTCAAGTCATTTTTCATCCTCCTCTTCATCATTTCAGTGACAAGAGTTTACGAGTAAACTACTACAGATACTGGTATCTTAAATCAGAAAATAAATCTTTCTTGAATACAACCATCTATTCAAATTTTTGTTGCTTATTTTCCAAAGTGATTGCATTTAAGTATTATATGAGATGAAAATAATTTATATATCCTGAAGTGTTTCAGTTTTCTGTGACATGAATGTATTTCAAGATATGCACCAGGCTTTTCCTGGATGTTTATAAACAGGTAGTAGTGGAAGTTTTGATGAGATTCCACAGATTTTAGTCACATCTCAGAAAAATGCAGGTGATAGATGGCACAGAGGTCACTGCTATCAATCACTCCTCAAACTTACTAATGTCTGAAAATCCCATTTATTGTTCTGGGATGCTTGGGATATGGTTTTGTCTTTAGAAACGCCACATACATGCCCTTCTCTAGATACTCATATTTGCTGTGTGGTTCTGTAATTCAGAACATAATTTCTCCTTCTTTTTGTTTTTTCTCCTTTGTGACATGTGAACTCACCTTAAAGTATTTATTGTATAAAAGAGACTTTTGGATCTTTATAAACTACAGAAATAGGATTGTTGCCGCAAGTGTCAGATATATCCACTTGTTTTAGATTCTTATCCTTAAAGTTGTCTAAGAAGTTTCCTTCAGTTTGAGATTTTGCGAAGGGAAAATTTACTAATTTACCAGCAGTTAATTTAGATATTTATAGATACAGAGCAAATGAGTAGATACAATTTTAAAACGATCGTGAATCTGTCATTTATCCTCATTGCTTTGTTGCTATGACGTTGAAATAAGAGCTTGTGGTTATTTTCTAAATTGGCTTCTGTTCTATTCCTGTACTTTAAAAAAAAACTATTAATACATGCTTTCAGCTTCTGATTCACCAATGATACAGTCAAACTGTTATCTTTTTGATATAAGATCTGTTAAGGATTTTTGTTCTTATTTTTTTGTTTGAAATTACTTAGTGTTGAGCGTTTAAGCATGCCTATTTTCCATAAATTAGAAAGTCTTAGCTGTATCTTTGTGTTTATAATACTATTGTCACTGGTGTCACTGCACATATCGAACTGAAATAGAACTAATGAAGATGCATTTTTTTATATGCACACCAATTCTGCATTGTACCATTGTTTAAGAAAATATTTTATTAATCTTTGGAGATGGTGGGAAAAAATGATCTGCAATAAAATAGTCCTTGCAATTTGTTTAAGCTAAATGCATGTTAAAAAGAATCTTAACATATAAATAGTGTAAACTTATATTTTAATGATGTCAAGAGTAGAATTGCATATATTGATTGCGCATTTATTATGAGTAATACATTTTATTTTGCTGACAGTGACAATGGAGACATTGATTTTTCCAGTGTCACTAAATATGTAGTACATACTGTCTACAGCGTCTTTCTTTTTACATACAAATTTAAATTGAATCTGCTATAAAGGATAATTTTTGTCATTTTTGTCAATGTTAAATTGTGTTTGAATTGTGGAAATAAAATGATACTCTCTCCCTTGAAAAAATAAATATATGCGAACAAAAATACAAAGTAAAATTTATAATTATTTCATAAGAGACTACTCAGTATGAGTAAATGGACAAGATGATTGCAAATATATAAGGTATAAAATTATAATATTCAAGTTTGTTAATATCAAAATAGAATATATCATAACTTAATACTTAGGATTTCATAAAGGTTTGTCTTAGGACAGGAATCCCCTCGGTAAGGTTGAAAGTAAACAGGAACTCTCTGAAAGTCATGGTGTATTTATGACTGCAGCGATGAAAATGAACAGATGAAGTAGCTTAAAGAAAAAGCCTCGAAAGAAATAACATCAAATGAGCAAATTCTTAGGTGTGGAACAGAAATAAATTCTGGAGCATCATCCAAAAAGATCAAAGAAAAAGGACTCTCTAAAGTAAACAGAGTGATATTTTTGTTTGAATGCTATAACTTTCCTGGTAACTTGTCAGTCTTAAGAAAGAAAAGTGTAAAAATCTCTCTGCATGACATGAAGCATCACTCCTAAACCTGAAACAGTCACGATGAGCAGAAAACAGTTTTACAAAGAACTCAAGGAAAGATTAGAAGCTTTAGTCACATCGACTCTTTAGATTTAATGAAAAAGTTGCCTATATCAGAGTGTTCAAACTCTAAGAAACAAACAAAAATGTTTTGAGGTTCAGAGATACTACAGTTTTCAGAAGATTTTTGATTTTAGTCAACTAAGAATCTCCATAAACTATAAGTTGGCAGTTGCTCCTAGACATATCTCAGTGCCAACAAACAAAATTCTACTCTAATAATTCAGAAATGCTATGCACTGGAATAAACTCTAAGAATGAAAAAATAATATATTTAATATATCCTCATAGTACAAATGGAACTACAGATAAATAAAAATTTAGATGGTAAAGTCCTGCTTACATATGTTTTACACATTTCACAAAAATTTGATGTAAGAATAAGAAGTATTTTGAAAAGCCAGCTATTTTATTAATTCAATGTATTTGGAAAAAATATCTGCCATAAATATTCTGAATTCAGATTGGTATTAATTATAATTGTATCTAGTTTCTCAAAAATTTTAAATAAGGAAAATTTTCCTAGATAATTATTTTTATCTCTTCTCTGTAAATTTTAAGATTTACATACAAATCTCAAAAATGTAGTATTATTGAAACTAAACTTATGATTTTTCTTTTATATATGTGTATTAAGCTTTAAAAATATTTCAGGAAATACTCATATGAATCTTGGTTGAGTAGGAACAAGACTTTACCAAAAAATTGTGAATCCATTGAATCCAATATGATATGAGCGAATTTTGTCTATATGAAACTCATTATCAGCCATGTTCTGGCTAAATTTGAAAAAAACAAAATAATACCTGTGCTAATGGTAATGCAGTAAAATGAACATTATTAAATAATGCTAGAAGAAATATGTTTATATTCATTCTTCAAATGCAATGTGCTAGTCCATCTATCAGCAATAAAAATTATGGTAAGTCATAATAGCTTGTGACAATCCAATACTACTACTAAGAATAGGGAGAATGTTGGATAAAATATTAAAATGTTCTTTTTAAAGATATAAGAGAATTATTGAAGCAGTGAAAACTAGAAGGACAACAAATTTTCATAGTGGGGAATCAAAGAAAAAAAAGCTAAACTTTTCCTGCCATTTTTCATGAAAATTTGACAAATCTGGAAAAATGCAAGAGGTTAAAAACTTGCATCTTTTGCCTCACACGGGGCTACTACTGAAGAAGAATGGTAATTCTCTAGTGTTAAAGAAATTGATGATTGGATAGATACTAACCCCATAGTTCATTTCTCCTAAATAAATCTGCCAAATTCTGAAGATAAAGGAGTTACAAGTCAAGGCAAAAGCCTCTGAAAGTAGACCAAATGTTTTATCAAGTTTGTGGGAGTGAGAAGACAATAGAGATAGAACCCTAACTGAAAAAAATCCCCAGAAAACCAGATTTCATTTGACATGTGTAATCGTAGAAACAAGATAATGTAAATAATGTATGTAAACCAGGATTAAAGAGAACATAATCCAAATTATAATCGAAATGACACATTTCTATTTCTAATTTGTTTAAGGTGATAAGTCCCATTCTATCTGCTTAATAAAAGGGTGAACCGTATCATTTAAACTCCCAACAATTTTATATATAGATCTGTCATTAAAAAAATGTAATACATTTCCACACCCTCTCCACATAGAGGCACGAAGAAGCGTGTCTGGAAAGTTTGCCTGGAGTGTGCAGAAAGGTCAGGTTGGACTTCCAGGCACACCCTAGACCATGCTAAATCTTTATAAACCACTGTCCCTGACCTGTATTGTAGCCTGAAAAATAAAGCAAAGTGAATCAACCCCCTGCTCCTCAGAGTCCAGCCTCTCAGTACAGATCAGCAGAGCATCAGCCTTCACAAACTTCGGGTCCCCTCCCCTCCCCACCTGCCCTTGGCCTAAGGAGGCTACTGCTTTACTTCATTGCCGTGGGGAGATCACTGAGATATCCATGCCTTGGGGCTTTTTGAGATATATTAGAAGTAGTATAAAGTAATGCTGATTGAATAGATTTCATGTCTCATTCATTGGGGATATAGCTATTTCAATGTGTGGTGTATTGAGTTTAATAAATAATACAGGTCAGAGTCAATGCATCTGAATCAGAAAGTACTGTATCTTATCCAGACATGGCTAGTTTAACTATGAACATGCATAATTCAACTGTAGACAGTCAGTGATATATTTGATCTATGGGTAATTATTAATATTCTAGTTTATAAGATATTTTTCTAATATATTTTTTAAAATTTTATGTTTCACTTTTTATATGATATTTCTCAGGATAATTTATTGTCCCATTTACTTACATAAAAAAATAAACACGTCCATTTTTGTGTTTGCTATGATTCTATTTGCCTCACCAATAGCACGGTGAAAAACCAAAGACAAAAATAAAGAAATGCCATTAATTCAGTCTTTATTTAAACTATTATAATAGCAGAACTGATCAGGATGAATATTTAATTCAAGACTAATAAATTATGGATAATAGACAACTACATTAAAACCTGATGATTAATTATATTAGTGAGTGTTCTCCAAAGAAACAAAACCACCAGGGTATATATAGGTATATGAAGGGATTTATGGAAATTGGCTTATGCAATTATGGAGGCCAAGAAGTCCCACGATATGCTGTCTGCAAGTTGGAGAACCAGAAAAGTTGATGATGTAAGGCAGTCTGAGGCCAATGTCTTGAGAATAGGAGAATCTATTATATAAGTCATGTAGCATGAAGGTCCAAAAATATGGACTTTTGGTGTCCAAAGATAGAAGATGAATGTTCCAGCTCTAGAAGAGGGACTAAATGTCAACCAACTTTTTGTTCACCCAGAGTTCTCAAGGGATTAGATGATGCCCACCCATGCTGGTGAGGGCTGATCATCTTCACTTAGTTTACTCATTCAAATGCTAATCTCTTCCATAAAAACCCTACAAATAATGTTTTACCACCTATCTGGGTATCCCTTTACCCAGTCACATTGACACATTTAATTAACTATCATAGGTTCACCCCTTGTCAACTTGGCACCTATACACATCTCCTTAAGCCATACTTAATCTCCAAATAAAGACAATAACAAGGCCATAACTCTGACTAACATGATATGACTATCCTGTATACAACTGAAGATATATTATTTCCTTCCCCAAAAAGGAAATAAAGTCTTTGAGTGATGTTTAATCTTCTCCTGATACCCCCAACTTAAATACTAGGAGGTAAAATTGACAATATGTAAGTACTAGCCTAAAGTCAATACTCTTTATGTTAGATGATAAGAAAATAACAGGGGAAAGAAAAAGGCACTTGCTTAACTATGCACACAAATGTATTCATAACTAAAATCAGGAGAAAATAATCATGGCAATTATAGTCTCTGGTTCTAAAACTGGTTACATGATCATGTTGGTGTTTATAATTAACTTATTTGACGAGCTATTCTGTATTCCCTATGCCTTCAAAAAGCACTTCAGCTGGTTGTGGTTCTTTATCTGGTGAGGAGACCCAAACATTCATTCCTGAAGAGTCTGGGTCATTAATAATCCTACCTAGATTGTGTCATTGCAGTTTGCCATTGACTTTAATTATAGAGCATGGTACTACTAAAAGACACTCTAAAGAATCTCCTGTATTCCAGAAATCCTGTTCCTTACCTCCATTCTAAAGTAGTGGTCAGTTTTTCCTTGGAAGTTCAGATCAATCACCCCAGCCAACACAATAACTCCCTTCTTGGCCTGTTGACCCAGAGGCATGAGGAGCTTAAAGTAGCCAGCTCAGCTTCAAGCTCAATGGAATCATTATTGTATCTCCTGGTGGAAGCATTTCTCCCACTGAGAAGCAAATCTCTTGCTAGTGGATCACTAAAGGTAATAGTGAGGATACCATCCCTCAATTTCTGGGTCTGTGATTCCTGGCTATTAGATAAATAATATCCTAATTCAGAGCATATACAGCCTTCTGAGAATGCTGCCTTAGCCCTCCAAATTATTGCCACCTAACCGGAACTATAATGAGTCTTCAAAAAGCCATTTCACTGTCTTATTGAGCCAGCTGCTTCAGGATGTTGGGAGACATGGCAAGGCCAGGGAATTCCACGGACATGGGCCCATTGTCTCACTTCTTTGGCTGTGATGTGAGTTTCTTGATCAGAAGCAATGCTGTGTGAAATGCAAAAGATTGTTTGTAATCCATAGATAGTAGTTTTGGCAGAAGCATTGTTTATAGGGAAGGCAAATTCATATCCAGAGTGTCTACTTCAGTAAGGACAAAATACTACCCATTCTGTGATGGAGGGGGACCAATGAAATCAATCTGCTACCAGGTAATGCTGATCATTCCAAGAAATGGTGCGATATCTGGAGTTCAGTGTTGGCCTCACTGTTGGCAGATTAGGCACTCAGGGGTGGTCATAACGAGGTCAGCCTTGGTGAGTGGGAGTCCATGTTGCTTAACCCATGCATATCCTTTATCCCTGCCACCATGGCAGCTTTTTTCATGATCCCATTGGGCAATAAAAGGGGTGGCTGGGGAAAGAAACTGACTGATATCCACAGAATGATTATTCTGTCCACTTGATTATTACAGTCCTCTTCTGCTGACATCACCCTTTGGTGAGCATTCACATGTGACACAAATATCCTCACATTTTTCCCCATTCAGAGGGGTCTATTCGCCTCTTCCCCCAAACTCTTTGTCACTAACGTTCCAATCGTGTTCTTTCCAAGTCCCTGACCATCTAGCCAGACCATTACCTACAGCCCATAAACAGGTATATAAGCACACATCTGGCCATTTCTCCTAGCAAAGTGCACACCAGGTGTACTTTTTGAAATTCTGCCCACTGAGCAGATTTTCTTTCACTGCTGTCCTTTAGGAATGTCTGATAAAGGGTTTGTATTGCTGCAGCTGTCCACTTTCAGGTGATACCTACATGTTATGCAGAACCAGCTGTAAACCAGGCCCCATTCTTCTCTTCTGTTAATTGATTGTAGGGAGTTTCCCATAAGGCCAGATGTGCATGCTGGGAGAGAAAAGGCAGTGCAGCAAGAGTGGAAACCATGGGCATTAGAGCCCCTTTATGTAACTTACCTGTATCTTCAGGGCCTGCTCCAGCCTAATTATGTATATACCACTTCCATTTGATGATGGAGTGTTACTACTGCGCATGCTTAACTTTATGGCCTGGTCAGTCAGCTAACACTTACTTTATGATGGGCAGCTCAGGTCATATGGTTACTTGATGTCCATGCCTTCAGTTTCTATCAAGGCCCAGTAGGAGGCCAAGAGTTATCTCTCAAAAGGATAGTCATCTGTGGATCATGGCAGGAACTTGCTCCAAAATTGTAAAGGCCTGATCTGGGATCACATATAGGGACCTACTAAAAGCTCCAAACAGCATCGCTGTTTGCCATTGACACTTGAAGAGCCATTGGATCTGCTGGATAATATGCCCCATGTGGCAGAGCAGCTTGCACAGCAGACTACACCTGTTACAGAGCCTTTTCTTGTTCTGGGTCCCACTCAAAACTAGCAGCTTTTTAGATTATGTGGTAAATAGGCCGGAGCAACATCCCCAAATGAGGAATAAGTGGCCTCCAAACTCCAAATAAGCCTCCTATGTATTATGTTTCTTCCTTGGCGTAAGAAGGGCCAGATGTAACAACTTATCTTTCGCCTTAAAAGGGATATGTTATCATGTTCTGCACTTTTGGACCTGTAGAAATTTCACCGAGGTAGGAGGCCTCTGAATTTTAGACAGATTTATTTCCCACCTTTGACATGAAAATGTCTTACCAATAAGTCTAGAGTGGTTGCTACTTATCTCTCAGTAGATCCAATTAGTACAATGTCATCAAAGTAACAGGCCAGTGTGATATCTTGTAGAAGGGAAAGGCAATCACTGCAAACCAAATTATGACATAAGGCTGGAGAGTTGATATAATCCCTGAGATAGGACAGTGAAGTTGTATCACCAGCCATGCCAACTGAGAACAAATTGCCTGGTGGTCCTTATAAACAAGTATGGAGAAAAAGGAATTTGCCAAATCAATAGCTGTGTGCCAGGTATTGAAAAGGAATGTGTTAATTTGCTCAAGCAATGAAACCACAACTGATATAGCAGCTGCAAGTCATCATTTGGTTATGCTTATAATAGTACACTCTCCTTCAAGATACATCTGTCTTGTCCACAGGCCAAATAAAAGAGTTGAATGGGTATGTAGTGGAAATGACTATTCTTGCATCTATCAAGTTTTTAATGGTGACACTAATCCTGCAGTCTCTCTAAGAATTTAGCATTCATTCTGATTTACTATTTTCCTAGGTAAAGGCAGTTCTAATGCTTCCCATTTGGCCTTTCTTAATGGACTAAGATACTAATCAATATAAAGTGGAAAGAAATTTAAGGCAAATATATACGAGATGCAGGAAAAACCTTGTTATTTTTTGACCTTTCTAATAAGGCTGTGCCTTACCAGGCACTCTGGAAACATTCTTTTAGCAAGGGATGGTATTACCTATCCTGTATTATAGACATGTTGGAGAACAATAATTTCTCAGATAAATAAACGTATTTTGAGAGTGTATGTGTTAATAAAAAAATCTACTATCAAAAGGTCTCTGCTAAATATGTTATTGTAAAAGAATTTAATATAGCAAAGGGGAGGGAAAATTTAAAAATTTAAGCAACAATAGGCCAATTCACCTGTATACTGCAAGCAATAACCCCAAAACCATCAAATATGATTTAAGAATCATTATAATTCAATGGTATCAGTATCTAATATTTATAAGCCTAGAAATTATATGGTCACAAATAATATAGCTATAATATTATTGATTTTTTTGATTCTAATTAACATAGAACACTATCAGAGAAGGGCAATTTTCCTACTTGATGTGCATAACCTTTCTATAAATAAAAGTGAAAATGAACTTGATAATTTTATTATTCAGACTATACTGCTATATTTCTTATAATAACAATTATCAATATTCATATAGAATTTTTAGTCTATATGCCATCTATACATACACAATCACATTCAATTCTCACCCTTGAGGGGCCAATTTAGTTCAGTTTTATATATGAGGCGATTTGAATGGCTGCGCAAATAACAATTCAATGGATTCACTGGAAGTTCAAACGTGCTAGGTACTTTACATACATAATCTTATTTAATTTTTTCAACATTCATGCAATTAGATATTATAAATCACATTTTGTAGAAGAGAAAACATAAAGTAAAAAAATTTGCCAAATGTCATTTATCTGCACAATCATAGAGCTAATATGTAAACCCAATTCTAATGATATTAACTTCATGTTTGTTTTCAGTTATGCAGAGAAAATGAAGCAAGACAGAACTGCATTTAGCATGCAGTGAGTGGGTCAATGCTAGGAAAATGGTCCCTAGTCTAATAAAATTTTCATAAATTATTATAATATATAAAAGCACTTCAGTGAATTGATTCTAATTTAACACAGAGAAACTGAAAACTGTATCCTAGAAGTCAGGTCCTTTAATTTGAGCTTGGCAGTTTCTGGAAAGATCAGGGCTAACTTGAGACTGGTTCCCAGGAGCAAAGAATGTAATAAGTGGGAAAATATTAATTGTCATTTATCTTATTGCTATTGATTACATGTCAGATTTTAAATTTTGTTTCCAGAATAATTACTTTATATTAGATGCCTTATATCCAATGAATAAACGAATGAGTGAATGAACAAGCAATAAATAAGTACATAATAAAAAAACTAAATAGAAGAGGAATCATGAGATGACATTCTCAAAATGTTTTCAAAAATATAAACAGTTGCTTCAATCAATTTGAATATGACTCATAATGCATTATACATTTTAAAGGGAAAATATCTTTATATTCTGGTGTTCACATATGATCATTTTGGGGAAAAAAGTGTGGTAGCACTTTAAAAATATTACTGGATTAAATTTTGTGAAAGTTCAGGAAAGGAGCACTGAGTGGCATGGAAATTATATCTGCTTAAGGACTTAGAGTGCAAAAGCAACTTGGCTAATGCTGAAAGAAATCATGCTCTGGGGAACAAAAAGAATTCTAATAAAAATGGAAATGATGACCTACTACATTCCTGTGCTTCTTCAGGCTACTGATCATCCTGCCATTGTATGCACCACTACTTTGCCATTTATCATTGTAGGGTGGACTGTAGAACATTTTAGCAGCAGCAGACTAACAATTCTTGATTTTGAGAAAGTTATAAGACTTATCTGCAAACCTCCTCTTTCACTTGCAAAGGATAATGGCATATATCCATGAGGCAGGCATAAATGACACACCTTATGTGGTAGTTTTATCCTCCCATAAAATTGTGTGGAATTTGCCAGAATTTGAGACAGAACGGAAAATTTAACTTTTGTAACTTTTTCTTAAAATAAAGAGAAAATTAATTTAATTAGAAAAATCTCAATTGATTATTGATTAATGATGGTGGCTTTTGTTTGCAATTACTTGAAAATTAATATGACCAATGAATTGTACAAGTTGGGAAAAACAAAATTACTTCTAGAAAATTATATAGCAACATTTCAGAGTGTCCACTTTCAGATATGCAAATTTGAGATTTTAGAAGTATGTTCATTATTTTCTTCAATATAGGGAAATTTTAAGTACATGTTCATTAAAATTTCTGATTTAGAATTAATTGTGATAAAAATATCCTGGTTATTGGTTGTTTGTGTTACCACATAAGCCTTTATTGAAAAAAAGTGAAGTGATACCATTTACCATTTTTATGACAGGATTATATTTATTTAAAACATTTTGGTTTAAAACTTTCTCAATATTTTTCACACCTTTTCTTGACTCTGCCTAATCTTATTTAAGCTGAGTTGTTAGTGGAAGGCACTGAGGAAAGACTCCATAGGGCTCTTGACTAGCTCCTAAATTTCCATCATTTACAATAAATGCGAAATTATTAGGAGTATTCGATATGTCTTATTTACAACAATTTTGTTAGGATAATGGTATAAAACAACTTTTCTCCGTGTCTGGAGATGTTGCAAAATATACTGAAAGCTCTGTGAGAGTGGAGACGTTACAGAACGGTTACCAGGCAAGGAAAAAGGGAAGGAGTATGTAAAGGGAGAGGTAAATGTGGTGGGAAAAATGAGAGAAAAAGTCTGTGGATACGTATAGTTGACCCTTAATTGACACGTTGACTACTCTGTGTAGTCAAAAATCTACATATGACTTTTGACTTCTCCCAAAAACCAGATAATTATATTTTCCGTGAAATGATTACTTACTGAAAGACTTGAGTCTGTGTGTCTCCCTCTCAGCTTCCATGTAATTGTGTTTCCCTTTCCTGCCAAAAATTGTTTTAATTCTTTGGATAGCCTCGTATATCTGGGGGTTAGCATAATAATCTCTTTAATTCAATTTCTTAGGAAGGTCAATATAGATGAAGTAGAAAACTTTTCTTAAATTTCTTTTCAATCAATCGATCAATGTATGTTAGATAAAACTTTGAGACCAACATTCTCATTGTCACCTTCAGAAGCCTCTCTCAGTCTCCTCTGTATCAATGTCACCTTCATAATTTTGCACATGGTCTGATTAAAGGGTCAAAATGTTATGAGGAAATATTTTTAAACAGATGCAATGACTTTCTACTCTGCCTAGAATAGTAAAACTCGAAGCATGAATCACCTATGCCATGTTTTGGCATGTTTGTTTGCATTTTTTTGAAGAAAGATGGAGTAATCTACATTTATTACCACTTTCCAAATAGTTCTTAGGCATAGTAAAAATTTAGGGCCTTTGATCTAAGATAACACATCCCTTCATTCTATTCTTCTATAGATATCACAGGCTTTAACTTAAAATCACAACCCAGATCTTTCTCTTTATCAATCTTGACCATGACAAAGATTCATGAGTCCCCATGTCAGAAGAAGCAGAGTTTTGAATTATTCTCATCACATTAATGTCTAAATCTATGGTTTTTGAAGTTACCTCTGCATAAAACTGTGCCAAATGAGATGATTACCAATCTTTAGTTTATATTTTGGTTTCTGTTTTTGTTGTCCCGGTAAGCATTATACTATCACTATGGTTTTGAAACTATAGTTTATTTGGTTGGAGTTTTCCTTTAGATGTTTTCCTTGGAGAGATTTGACCAGTTACTAATAAATTTAGCTGCTGGATGGAGACCTTTTCTGCAAAGGGAATTAAAAGAAATTATAGCTGACTCTCAAACAATGTGGGGGTTAGGGACACCAACACTCCTGTGCAGTTGGAAATTCACATATAACTTTTGACTTCCTAAAAACTTAACTACTAATAGCCTACCCTTTACCTGAATTCTTATTAATAGCATAAACAGTTGAGTACCAGGCAAAAATTACACAGGATGGCATGGCACATGGTATTTATTGAGGAAGAAAATATATAAAATGAATCAGACCCTGAAATGATGCAGAATTAGTTGACAATTCTAATTCCTCACTCTCTCTCTTCTTTCTCTTTCTCTCTATAAATATACATACACATACAAATATAAACTAAAATTTAATATGTTTAAGAAAACAGAGGACTGTGCATGTTAAATGAAGATTTTAAATATATAAATGACCCAAACTGAAATTGAAAATGCACTAGTAACATCAACAGCTTGTTAGATATTGTAGAAGAATATATATGAGATCATGAAGACATAAAGTAGAAATCATCTCAAATGACACAAGGAGAGAAAAAACTTAGAATTTTTTTAAAAAGTGATAGCATCATTGGGATTTTCTAGGTATAATAACATGTCATCAGCAAAGAGTGAGAATTTGATCTCTTCTGTCCCCATTTGGACACCCTTAATTCCCCTCTCTTGTCTAATTGTTCTGGCAAGGACTTCCAGCACTATGTTGAATATAAGTGGAGATAGTGGGCAACCTTGTCTGATTCCTGTTCTAAGAGGGAATGCTTTTAATTTTTCCCCATTCAATATGATATTGGCTGTGGATTTATCATTTATGGCCTTAATAATTTTAAGTTATGTCCCATCTATGTTGATTTTGTTAAGAGTTTTATCATAAAAGTGTGCTTGATTTTGTCAAATGATTTTTCTGTGTCTATTAATAAAATCATATGGTCTTTGTTCTTGCATTGATTTATTTGGTGAATTGCGTTTATGGATTTGCATATGTTAAACCAACCTTGCACCTCTGGGATAAAGCCCACCTGGTCACGATGAATTATTTCTTTGATGTACTGTAAATTCTGTTTGCTAAGATTTTGTTGAGGATTTTTATATCTGTATTCATGAGGGATATTGGTCTGTAGTTTTCTTTTTTTGTTGTGTCTTTTCCTGGCTTTGGTATCACAGTGGC
>CAUYSK010074535.1:0-26630 GCA_963575035.1 Avahi laniger | reverse complement strand
GCAGTGGCCTCCCTGCGAACAAGGACCCCGCCCTGGGGTAAAAGTGAAGCTTTTATACTTTTTTTGCACCCCACACGCAGGTTACACACGACACACTGGGCACACCATCCCCCCCTTAATTCATTTGTTCCTTTAAAAGTGGCTGATCGTGTTGGCTCCTGATTGGTTGGCTCCAAGGCTCGGGATTTTCGCACCAGGGCCGGTTGTGGTCAGCGTCATTTCCGGAGGAAAGGGCGGAGTCATTTCAGGGAAACCGAAACTTAGGCGTACTCCAGGAAATTCAGCCTGTCATGGAGTCACTCCTGCCTTTATTCCTGTTTTTCATTCTGATTAACTATTTTTAACAAACAACTAAAAGCAAGCATGGTCACAGAAGCAAACAGCATCAGTTAGAATCAAAGAGAGCACATTTTCCTCTAATCTCGAACAATTCGTCTCACACAAAACAAAGTACATTCTCCTACTATCAATTCCTGTTTTTCATATCTACGGAAAGAGGAGTTACTACTCTGTTACAAAGCCAGAGCCCTATGTATGATAAGCTTTAAAATTCTATCTTAAGGAGATCCAACAGGCAATATCGGTTTTAAAATTAAAATAAATTTTCCAACATTAACTATTTACATTTATAGTGGAATTGTCAATGTCAGATGCCTTGTCACTGGACATTAATGCCATTTATCCTCATTTTATTTGGAAACTCTTCACCCTTTTGTTTTGATCAAAAGTCACAGCCTTTCTCTAAGCTGCTATTTTTTAAAATACATTTAATTCATATTTGTTTTATAAAAAGAAATACAAATGAACGTATTGCCTTATAGGATAGACTGGAAGGACTTATGGTTTTATACATTGATTATTTCTCCAAAAGTATGCTCTTTCTATTTCCTCTTGCTGAAATTAATTATTCTTCAGCTTCAGTTTAATTTATAACTTATTATTCTGTTGTTTCTTGATTTTTTTGAGCCATTGAATATATTTGTACTTCCTATTACTCCTTCGAGATAAGTATTGAGACTGAGTCATAGTGATTATAGCTTTTTGAGTTAAAATTGCTTTTCCTGGATTTTAAGGATATGATTTATATCTGTCTCACATCTATTTTGTAAATGAAATACTAGTAGGTTTAAGTTCGTTGTTGATGCTAAAGAACATTACTGCAGACATAATTTGGTTCTTTCTGCAAAATAAGTGACTTTACAATGGAAGGCTGTGCTGATCTATGTCTGTCTAACATCAACTCTGTGCTTTGGTTCATAAGATGTGGTTATTTCTGCATTGCAGATATCATAACATGTGGGCTGCTAAAACCTTGCCTTGAAATTCAGGTATTAATGATGCTGGCAACCTGTGCGATGTCAGGGCAGCAATGCTCTTAAAAATATTCTTAAAGAACGTTTTTATTGGTTGCAGAATTCTGTGTTGACAGTTATTTTCTTCCAGCACTTTCAAGTTTTCATTCCTTTGTCTTCCATTGTTTCTACTTATGCTGAGATGTTGTCTGTCAGTAAAATCGTTGCTCCTTTGAAGGTAATCTAGCTTTTTTCTTCATTAGCTGGTGATGTTTCTCTCTATGTTTTCCCCCAAGTTTTACAGTGACATCCAGTTGCTTTGTTCTTTTTGGATTCATAGGGCTTTTCGAGTCCATAGCTTGGTGTCTTTCTCGATGTAGCACCTTTATCTCTCCTCTCTTTTTAGATTTCAATTACATATATTTTAGACCACTTGCTAGTATTCTGTGTGTTTTGTACTCTCTCTTCTATATTTTACATTCTTTTACCATGCATGTTTCATTCTGGATTTCTTTTTCTGACTTATGTTCCTGTTCCCTAAATTTTCTTCTCTATGTTATTTAATCTGCTGTTAAACCCATTCATTGAGTTCACTATTTCAGAATCATAGTTTTTCAATTGATTCAAAATTTGTTTGGCTCTCTTTATAGGCTTCATTCTTTGCTGATGTTTTGAATCTTGACTTTTATTTCCTTGACTGCCTTAAGTATATCTTCAGTAAATCCTGCATCTGATAACCCTGATACCTGGAAGCTCTGTGCATCTGTTTGTATTGTCTGCTGTTTCTTTTAGTATTTTTTTCTTTTTTACATTGCCTTGTCTCTGCATGTGCTTGGTCAATTTTAATTGATAACTGTAAATTGTAAATAAAAACTTATAGAAATAATTTAAGGTTTAAAATGATGTTATTTTCCTCCTGAGACATTTTATATTTTCTTATTACCAATGTCTAGCAATCCAGAACAACTTTAATCAAATTTCAAGGCTTGACATAATTTGGAGGGCTAGGACTGGTGTATTCCTCAGCTCTTCAGGGGCTCAACTTGAATCATGAGGGATTTTCCAGAGTTCTCGTTGGTAGGCTCTGGATTCTTAAGTTTTATCCCCTCAGCCCTAAAAGTCTGTCAAAAATTCTTTTCAGCTTCCCAGTCTCTCAGATGGTTCTTTTGGAATCCACGCGAGCAAATCTAGGGAAAGAACAAACCCAGTCCTGGGCTTTACTCTGAATCTTCTTCTTTTGGATCTTGACCTCCTTATTTTATTTTCCATTGCCTTGCTAGGGCTCTGATGCCTTCAGGCTAGCGTTTCCAGATCTGGTGAAAAAATGACAGAACACCTAATTTAAGATAAACAATGAATAATCTTTATATATATCCCATGCAATAATTGAGACACGTTTATACTAAAAATTTATTCCCTGTCTATCTGAAACTGAATTTTAACTGGAAGTCCTATATTTTTATTTGACAACTCTACTTTAGGTAGATTTATTTTTATATTTTCCTAGCTTTTCTAAATTTTCTCTGAATTACCTAGTACATTGTTTCTGGAAGTGGAAGTTTACTTTTGCTAACTGGCCAACAAACTTGAGTTATTAAAAATTTTTGAGAGACAAATCAACAAACGAAGAGTTCATATGTTTGTCTAAATCAAAAGTCTGCCATGAACGATATGCAAGACCCTGTATAAGTGGCCTTAAATGTTAGCCTCATTTTCCTTAGATATAAAATAGGAATGATAGGTGACATTTCTTGAGGTCTGATTATATGCCAAGCATTGTGCTAAGCATGTAAAACAAAAAGGTTAATAATATTTGCCTATACTTCATAGGCTTCATTGGAAAATATTATTAATGATGCAGTACATATTAAGTGCTAACTAACTTAAAATCAATTTAAGTCATAACTTTTAAACTTAATTGAACATTTTGCCTACTCCAGGTCTACTACCATTATTACATACTGATGTCTTAAATGCTACAGCAGGCCTACTAATTCCTCAACAGTGTAGGAAGAAAAGAAAAAACAATTTTTCTGTTTATGTAAGTGATACTATGACTGAAATGAAACAATATGTACTTTCTGAATACATGTGTGTATTATGTTTAGACATTATTCCATTTGCTCTGCATAACAATTACACATGCAACAATATCTATAAAATGGGCAGTGGCATCACCATTCTATATTAAGACTAACCCCAGAGAGTCTGTGTAACCCATACCACTAATGAGAGATGAGTCAAGAATTGGACTTTGCATCTATTCAATCCCATGGTCCTCCTCTTTCCTTAAATCATTTTGTCTTCTATAACTTCAGTAACTACATACATAACTACTACAAATAAACAATGAAACTATTACAGCAGAAATGCCTTGTGTTTGGTCTTTGAGGGGGGTTTTTTAATTATTATAATTTTACCTAGAAAAGCAGAGAAAGATAGAATGACTCTGGGTCTCCATAGACAAAGTTTCTAAAATAATAACCAAGAACCCTCTAATATTTCTTGGCCCTTGAGCCTTGCTATTTTTCTCAGAGACAGCAAGAATGGCTAATGGTGGCCATTTCTTTATCAACACTTGAATTGACTCCAAAAGTCATATAATATTAGGCTATAGAGAGATGTGTATTCTTCATGAAGAATTAGGACCCACCAGTATTTGCTCCTGGGTTAATAATAAGGCAGCGAAGTCAATCAAATGAAACCAATAGTTCATTAGTCATTTTTCAACAGGCATTTATGGAGGACCCCTACATTGCATGACACTGAAGATATAAAGATAAGTAGTACCCAGTCACTATCCTGGAAAAACTCAGCATCAAGTTAATTATACAGATCAATTTAATGTAACTGTCACCATAGTAAGTGCAAAGTAGTATTGAATTTTGTGGAATGAAATTATTTTTTAAGCCCATAGAACAAGTCAAATTAAAGATAATATATATTATATTATTGTATGAATTTTAACTTTTATGGGCGGCTTCCCTTCACAGTCCATCCTAAAATAAGAAGAAATTTTAAATGATTTAATATCTCTTTCAAGTTGGAATGGAAAATTATTTTAAATTACAGGGGGGTTTTAGGTTAAATAAAAGAAGATCTATTAATAATCAAGTTTCTAAATACCTGAATATATTATTAAAATACTTTTTAAGAAAAAGGAAAAATAACCTTTGCCAACAACTTATCAGAAGAAGAGTACTACGACTTCTGGTTCCAAAATTGTGACATAGAAGCACGTTGGCTTCACCCGTACACACACAGAAAATCAAAAGCAAATATGCAATGCTGAGATTATCACCTGCAATATTTCATAACTCAAATATGAAGAAGAGACAGTTTTCAGGGCCACAGAGAAATGAAAAAATTCCAAGCATATGGTAAAAGAATTGGACTTCCATATCCACAGTGCCCCTCCCTACAAACTGTCTGGCATCAGTCATGGAAAATTTTCTCCAACTCACAATTTCTACACTAGAAAAAGTGAGATCAAGGTGGACAAACAGCTTCCCAACCATCTTGGATCCCCTGGCAAGATATCTGCCTCAACCCATCAGAAGCATCAGGAGTGTCTGAAGGGGTAAATATACCTGAGGACAGCTAGAGACAAAGAAAGGAGATGAGACTACAGCTATAGACAAAGGGAGGAGGTGAGACTACCATCCCCAACCCTGAAAACTCTACTCTGTAACTCAGCCAAAAGAGATGCCAAATCAGGGTGGATGTTCAGTAGTACCACACTGTGGGAGGTTCATTACATAGATCCCCTGGGCACGAACCCCTAGCCAGCTTTTCCCACTACTAAGACATTCTCTTTTGGACCTGCAGGATGAGTGGCACTCTGATTGTTTACTAGAACACAGGCAAACCTGGGCTTAAGTTGCCATCTAGTGCCACAAAGGAGGCAGTAATCTAGTATAAAGAAAGAGAGAAAGAAAGGGAGGGAGGAAGGGAGAAAGGAAGGAAGAAAGAAAGAAATAAAAGTAAAATGAACAAGTAAATTAAAGATAATCTCTAATCAAACATATCCAATAAAAACCAAAACAAGTCAGACAGAGAAGACTGGAATAAATAACTAATCTTTCAATGCAAAGACATAGATGTGCATCCACAAGAAACAAAAGCAAACAGGGAAGCACGACCTCCTTAAATGAACAAAGCAAGGAATCACTGACTGACCCTAATGAGATGGCAATATGTGAACTTTGTGACCAAGAATTCAAAATACCAGTTTTAAGGAAACTCAGTTAGCTACAAGATAACACCAAAAAAGCAATTTAAAAATTTATCAGATACATTTTAAAAAGATATTAAAGTAATAAAACAAAAAATTAATTGTCTTGGAACTGAGAAATACATTTGTTGAACTGAAAAATTCATTAGAGGTTCTCAGCAGCAGACTGGATCAAGCATAGGAAAGAATCAGTGAGCTCAAAGACAGGCTATCTGAAAATACACAGAGGAGAAAAAGAAAAAAGAATGAAAATGAATGAAGATTGCCTATGAGATATAGAAAATTATCTCAAAACACCAAATCTAAGAATTATTGGTAGTCAAGAGAGAGCTGAGCAAGAACAAGAGGTAGAAGGCTTATTCAAAAAAATAATAACAGGAAATCTCCAAACTTGAGAAAGAAATAAATATCCAGATACAGGAAAGTCAGAAAACACCAAACATATTTGACCCAAATAAGACTACCCCAATCAAACTCTCAAAGGTCAAAGGCAAAGAGAGGATCCTAAAAGCAGCAAGAGAAAAGAAATAAATAACATATAAAGGAGCTCCAATTCATCTAGCCACAGACTTCTCAATGGAAACCATCTAGGTAAGGTGGAAGTGGGATGAAATTTCAAAGTAGCTGAAAGAAAAAATACTGTCTTTCAAGAATACTATATCCAGCAAAGTTATCCTTCAAATATGATGTCTTTCCCAAACAAAAGCCGAGAGAATTCACCACCACCAGAGCTGTCTTATAAAAAATGCTAAAGGGAATTCTTCCATCTGAAGGAAAAAAACAATAACATGCAGAAAGAAAACATTTGAATATATAAAACCCACTGGTAGAATTAAATACATGGAGAAAACCAGAATACTCTAATATTGTAATGTAGTGTACAATCCACTCATAACTCTAGTATGAAGCCCAAAAGACAAATCTATCAAAAAAATAATATAGACAGTGATCTATTAAGAGATAGGCAATCTAAAAATATGTAAAACAACATAACCAAAAGTCAAAATGGGAGTGGTGCATAGTTAAAGTGTAGAGTAAAGCATTTTTTCTTTTTTTCTTTTTTTGTTTGTTTGTTTCTATTCTATGTGATCTAAGTTTCCATCTCTTTAAAATAATTTGTTATATTTATAATATATACTTTGTAAACCTCATGGTAACAACAATGCAAAAACCTAAAATAGATTCACTAAAAATATAAAGCAACAAATTAAAACATACAACCAGAGAAAATCACATAACCACAAAGGAAGACAGTAAGAAAGGAAGAGAGGAGTTACAAAGCAACCAGAAAACAAGCAGCAAAATGACACTCATGAGACCTTACTTATCAATAATAACACTGAATGTAAATGAACTCAAATATCCAATTAAAAGTCACAGAGTAGCTGAATGGATAAAGAAAATAAGACCCAACTATATGTTGCCTACAAGAAACCCATTTCACCTATAAAGACACACATAGACTAAAATTGAAAAGATACTCAAAAAAGAGAACTGGGAGAGCAGTTTGAGCTGAGAATTTGCTGAGTGGCCACTTCTCCCCAGGTGGCATGTTCTCTAGTCTGAGGTTTCCACAGACAGTGGGGCCCATGCTTTTCCCCTTAAGGACCTGCAATGGACCTGGAGTGCCCGATGTGGGAGCTCCCTCCCTCCTGGCATTTCTTTGAGACACATGCCAGTAGGTCAGACATGTGGGCCAGATCCCATACCCCCTGGACTTGAGCAGATTGCTGGGGGAGACAGGGGGAGACTTGCAAGTTGGACTTGGGAGGCGAAGGATCTCATGTGGGTTGAACTGATGGGAGAATACTGTGGGGGTCTGAGACAGTGATCTGGGGAAGCGCCCATCCCCACCCCCAGGAAAGCCACACTGTCAGACTAGGATGGGTCCTCCAGCAGGGAAGATCCCAGATTTCAGTGCCATAGCAACTGACTACATCATGTTCAGGCATGCCCATTTGAAACCAGACACCAGAGGGCAAAGGGACAGAGCTCACCCCCAACAGCCAGTCCAGGAATTGTGGCCCCTCCCTCACAAACAGCCTTCGTGGTCTGAAGAGTCTGCCTTGATCCTCCTCCCAGAAGCTCCCCATATTGCCCAGGAAACTGACTTCTGAGCCCGGCTGAGGCTTTGCAAAGCCTTCCAGGTTTGCACAACCTAGCCACACCCAGCCTCGCTCCTCTACCCACCTCTGCTGTGGTAGAGATCAAGCAATTCCCTGGGAGCTACAGGGCCCTTCCCAAAACCTTGGGCATTCGAGTGCTCCATCTGAGGGGATAGAGCTTATCACAGGCACAAAAGAACATCTCTGCAGTTGGTTCCTTCCTGCAAGCATCAACCACTGACAGAAATAAAAACTCTGCTGTAACTTATTACAGCATTTACCAACTCAATCAAACTGGGTCTTGCTGATTCTTACTCACAAGCATCATCCATCAAATCAGAGAGTAAGCTGGAGACCAGTACAATTCACAATGCTGGAAATAGGCGAAGACAACAGAATAGAAGCAACCCAAGGAGACACTGCTTTTTAGGAAAGAAACAAAAGTTACAGGCATCTCAATCTGTGTGTGGCCTCTCTCCTCCTCTGCAGACCTCTGAGCTGATAGAGGAGGTGCTTACAGTCTGTGCAGAGATATTCCACTGGAGAGCGGGTGCAGCAGAGATCTGGTGCCTGCCAATCCGAGGTTTCTGCAACCAACACCAACCTGATCATTCTGATCCAGGTCTGCTCAGAACCCTGCCTTCCAGCAGTAGTCTTTGCATCACTCCTGCTTGGCTGGGAACAGAACAGACGCTCCTCTGTATTGTGCCCTGTCACTAGGGGCTGAGCATGCCTCCTCATCGGCATGGGAGCTGAACAGAGAAGGAGTCCCAGACACCACAGACACCATTTGGGAAGCCTGGGGTGACTACATCAGTAGATCCTAGATGCAAGGAGAGAACCTTAACCAACCAACAGCTCCAGCCTGCATACACAGACACTGGGCTCCTGAGACAAACCCCTTCTACATGACTAGGAATCAAGAGTCCCATGCTGGTGGAATAACCTCCCATATTGGTAGCTCTGCCCCTGCAATCTGCAGAGCCAGCTCAGAAGCTCTCACTGTGCCCAAGTCAATGCCCTGCATCTGTAGCTCCAGAGCCTTGGCTGGGCCTGCGACTCCACCCCTGAGACTGCAGAGTTGTGCCTGGATCACAAAACCCTACTACTGAGTCCCTACCACTACTGCTGTGGCAGTAGAACCTTCCTGAAGTCCAATACTTCACTCAGGGTCCCCCCAGCCCTGAGCATCTATCACTCCTAGTCTTGTTTGAGAGAGTTCCCAGCAAAGGAGAACATGCCCTGCAATCCTAATAACTCAGAGTAGAGAAAAGAGGAGCAGATGATAAGAAACCAGCAAAAGAACCCTGGAAACATGAAAAACAAAATAGTTT
The DNA here is from genome assembly GCA_963575035.1 of Avahi laniger. Classification (NCBI taxonomy): domain Eukaryota; kingdom Metazoa; phylum Chordata; class Mammalia; order Primates; family Indriidae; genus Avahi; species Avahi laniger. Next base: position 17,665 of record CAUYSK010074535.1, on the reverse strand, counting down.
GATACCCCCAAGAAAACACAATGGAGCTACAGCAGTGGGTTCCACCCACAAAGAAATTACTGAAATGACAGAAATGGAATTCAGAATATGGATGGCAAATAAAATGAATGGAATCAAAGAGAAGGATGAAAACCAACAAAAAGAAGCCAAAAAAAATATTTCAAGAAATGAATGAAAAAAATGAAAAAATCAGTAGAAAGCTAGACAGCATAAGAAAAGATATAATAGAATTTAAAGAAATGAAAGAGTCATTTAGGAAATTTCAAAACATAGCAGAAAGCTTTAATAACAAGCTAAACCAAAGAGAAGAAAGAATCTCAGAGCTTGAAGACAACACTCTCAAGATAACTCAGTCATTCAAAGAGGCAAAGAAGAGTATAAAAAAGTCCGAGCCATCACTGAGAGAGATATGGAACTTCATGAAATGAACTAACATCCAAATTATAGGTATCCCTGAGGGAGAAGAAGAAAGAGTTAAAAGCATGGAAAACCTATTTGAGGAAATTATTGAGGAAAACTTCCCTGGTATTGCCAGAAATTCAGACATACAGATGCAAAATGGACATCGAACACCAAAATGATTCATAGCAAATAGATCATCTCCAAGACACATAGTAATCAACCTGGCCAAAATCAAAATGAAGGAGAAAATTCTGCAAGCAGCAAGATGAAAGCATCAAATAACCTACAAAGGAAAACCCATCAGGCTAACTGCAGACTTCTCAACAGAAACCTTGAAAACCAGAAGGGATTGGTGCCCCAAATTCAATTGACTTAAATTGAACAACTGCCAACCTTGAATTCTATATCCTGCAAAACTAAGTTTCACAACTGACAGTGAAATTAAGTCTTTTCAAGACAGGCAAACACTGAGGGAATTTATCATAACCAGACCTGCCCTGCATGAAATACTCAGAACAGCACTATACATAAGTCAGCACAACAGATACTCACCAGTGTAAATTCACCCAAAAACAAACACACACACAAAAAAAACCCCAAACTCACAACTCTTATATCAATAGAACATGAGATAAAACAAAGCAATAAGGGATTATCCAACAGAATAAACCAACCAACATCCTACATATCAATACTATCAATTAATATTAATGAACTGAATGCTCCTTTCAAAAGATAGGCTGGTTGAATGAAGGAGAAAACACAACCCAAATATCTGCTATCTCCAGGAAACACATCTGCCACAAGTACACACACAGCTTCAATGTAAAAGGATGGAAAAAAATATTCCATGCAAATGGAAATCAAAAGGGAACAGGCACAGCCACTCTCATAGCAGATAAAATTAACTTTAAGCCAACAAAGGTAAAGAAAGACAAATAGAGTCATTATAAAATAATGGGAGCAATTCAACAAGAAGACATAACAATCCTAAATATATATTCACCCAACACAGGAGCTCCCAAGTACATAAAGCAAATTTTACTAAAGAGGTAAGCAAAGACAGAAATAGCACTATCATAATTACCGGGACCCCAACACTCCACTGTCAGAGTTTGACAAATCATCAAAGCAGAAAATAAATAAGGAAACAATAGACTTAAACCACATTCTAAATCAAATGGACCTAACAGACATTTACAGAACATTCTACCCAAAAACTACAGAATGCACATTCTTCTCAGCAGCACATGGGACATTCTCCAAGATTGATCATATTTTAGGCCACAAAACAGGTCTCAACAAATTCAAAAAATCAAAATCACACCATGTACCTTCTCAGACCACAGCAGAATAAAACTAGAAATCAATCACAAGAGAAACACTCAAACCTACACAAAGTCTTAGAAATTAAACAACCTGCTGCTGAATGATGATTGGGTCAAGAATGACATGAAGATGAAATTAAAAAAATTCTTTGCACTGAATGACAAAGGGGACAAAAGCTATCAAAATCTATGGGACACAGCAAAAGCATTCCTTAGGGGAAAATTTATAGCCTTATATGCCTACATCAAAAAGACAGAAAGATCACAAATTAACAACCTAATGTCACACCTCAAGGAATTTGGAAAGGGAGAACAAACCAAACCCAAAGCCAGCAGAAGAAAAGAAATAACAAAGTTCAGAACAAAACTAAATGAATTTGAAAACAGAAAAACAGTACAAAGTATTAACAAAATGAAAAGTTGGTTCTTTGAAAAGCTAAACAAAATCGATAGATCTCTTGCTAGATTAACCAAGAACAGAAGAGAAAGGACCCAAATAAGCTCAATCAGAAATGAAAAAAAGGCAACATTACAACTGATACAGCAGAAACACAAAACATCATCCGTGAATATTATGTAAATCTCTATGCACATAAACTAGAGAATGTAGAGCAAATGGACAAATTCCTGGAAACATACAACCTTTCAAGACTCAACCAAGAAGAAATAGAACTCATGAACAGACCAATAATGGACAGTGTGATTGAAAGAGTAATAAAAAACATCCCCCCCAGAAAAGCCCTGGACCAGATGAATTCACAGTTGAATTCACTCAGACTCACAAAGAAGACATGGTCCCCATAATAAAGAAGTTATTTCATAATATTGAGAAAGAGGTAATCCTCCCCAATTCATTTTATGAAGACAGTATCACCTTGATACCAAAGACAGGAAAGGACACAACGAAAAAGAAAACTACAGACCAATATCCGTTCTGAATATAGATATAAAAATCCTCAGTAAAATACTAGCAAACGGAATTCAACAGCACATCAAAAAATAATCCACCAGGACCAAGTGGCCTTCATCCCAAGAATGCAAGGATATTCAACACACGTAAATCAATAAATGTGATTCATCAGATAAGCAAAAGCAAAAACAAAGACCATATTATCATATCAATAGATGCAGAAAAAGCATTTGACAAAATTCAGCACACTTTCATGATAAAAATACACAATAAAGTAGGCATAGAAGGAACATATCTCAGAATTATAAAAGCCATGTATGCTAAACACAGCCAACATCATACTGAACAGGGAAAAGTTGAAAGAATTCCCACTGAGTACCTCAACAAGACAAGGATGTCCACTATCACCACTTCTATTTAACATAATAATGGAAGTCCTAGCCAGAACAATCAGACAATAAAAGAATATTAAGGGTTTCCAAATCAGAAAAGAAGAGGTCAAACTATTACTCTTCACTGATGATATGATCTGCTATCTAGAAAACCCCAAAGATTCCACTGAGAGTCTCCTGGAATTGATAAATAAATTCAGCAAAGTTGGAGGATACAAAAACAATGTGCACAAATCAGTAGAATTTCTGTATGCTAAAAGCAGTCAAGCTGAGAGTCAAATCAAAGACTCAGTAGCATTCACAGTAGCTATTAAAAAAAATAAAATACTTAGGAATATATTTACCAAAGGAGGCGAAATATCTCTACAAGGAGAACTATGAAACTCTGAAGAAAGAAATCACAGAGGATACAAACAAATGGAAAAACATATCATGCTCATAGATAGGCAGAATCAACATTGTTAAAATGTCTGTACTACTCAAAGTGATTTATAAATTCAATGCAATTTCCATCAAATTGCCAAAGTCATACTTCACATATACAGAAAAAAATAACTCTATGCCTCATTTGGAACCAGAAAAGAGCCTGCATAGCCAAAACAATCTTAAGCAAAAAGAACAAAGCCGGAGGCATCACATAACCAGACTTCAAGGCTATGCTACAAGGCTATCATAACCAAAACAACATGACACTGGTATAAAAATAGACATAGACCAATGGAACATAACAGAGAATCCAGATATACAATCATCTAACTACAACCAACTGATTTTTGACAAAGCAAACAAAAGTGTACAGTGGGAAAAGAAAAGAAGGAGGGAAAAATATCCTATTGAATAGGGGAAGATAAGTCCTATTCAATAAACGGTGCTGGAAAAATTGGATAGCCTTATGCAGAAAAATGAAACAAAACTCCTACTTCTTATCACTCACAAAAATTTATTCAAGATGGAGAAAAGACTTAGATCTAAGGCATGAAAGCATAAGAATTCTAGAGGAAATTGTAGGAAAAAAACTCTTCTAGATATTGGCCTAGGCCAAGAATTTATGACTAAGACTCCAATGGCAATCATGGCAACAACAAAAATAAATAAATGGGATTTGATTAAACTAAATTTTCTGCACAGCTAAGGAAACCATCAACAGAGCAAATAGACAACCTACAAAATGAGAGAAAATATTCACAAGCTATACATCTGATAAAGGGCTAATAACCAGAATTTACAAAGAATTCAGGTAAATCATCAAGAAAAAACAAACAAACCTATTAAAAAGTGGGCAAAAGACATGAACATAAGCTTCTCAAAAGAAGAAAGACAAATGGCCAATAAACATATGAAAAAATGCTCAACACCACTAATCATCAGGGAAATGCAAATTAAAACCATAATGAGTTATCATCTTACCTCAGTCAGAATGTCTGTCATTAAAAAATCCAAAAACAATAGATGCTGGTGTGGATGCAGAGAGACAGGAACATTTATACGTTGTTGGTGCAACTGCAGATTAATACAACCTGTATGGAAAACAGTATGGAGATTCCTCAAAGAACTAAAAGTAGACATACCATTGGATCACAGCAATCCCACTATTGGGTATTTACTCAAAGGAAAAGAAGACTTTTCATCAGAAAAAATGCCTGCACTCAAATGTTTATTGCAGCACAATTCACAATTGCAAAGATAGGGAATCAACTCAAGTGCCCATCAATTCATGAGTGGATTAATAAAATGTGGTATATGTATACCATGAATACTACTCAGCCATAAAAAAAAAGATGAATTAATACTTTTTGCGATAATCTGGAGGGAACTGGAGACTATTCTCCTAAGTGAAGTATCTCAAGAATGGAAAAACAAACACCACATGTACTCACTATTAAATTGGAACTAAAGAACGAGCATACATGTGTACAGGGGGAAGTAAAACTGAGTGGAAACCAACTGGGGAGAGGGGGAGTGAAGGTAGGAGGGGATAAAACCTACCTAATGGGTACTGTGAATACTATTTGGGTGATGAGCACACCTGTAGTCAGGATTCAAGTATTTAAAAAGTGATCCATGTAACCTAAAACATTTGTACCACCTTAATATTTTGAAATTAAAAAAAGATATTCAAGAAAGAGCAGGGATAGCCCTATTTATATCAGATAAAATAGACTACAAGTCAAAGACTTTTAAAAGAGATAAAGAAGGTCACTATGGAATGATTAAACAGTCGATTCAGTAAGAGGATATAAAAATTATAAATATCTATGCATCCAATACAAGAGATCTGAAGTATGTAAGGCAGACACTAATAGATCTAAAGGGAGAAATAAATTGCAACACAATAATAGTAGATAACTTGAACACCCCACTCTCAGTATTGGACTGATCATCCAGACAGAAAACAAGCAAAGAAACATTAGAGTTAAATTACACACTAGACCAAATAGGCTTAACTGAATAAAATATTTCACCCAACTGCTGCAAAATACACATTTTTTTTTATCAGCACATGGAACATTCTCCAGAAAAGACCATATGTTAGGCCACAAAACAAGTCTCAACAAATTCAAAAAAGTAGAAATCATATCAAGTACCTTTTCTAGCCACAATGAAATAAAATAAAATCAATAACAAGAGGAATATCAGAAATTACACAAACACATAAAAATTAAGTAACATGCTTTTGAAAAACCAATGGGTCAATGAAGAAATTAAGAAGGAAATTTAAAATTTTCTTGAAACAAATGAAAATGGAACTACAACATACCAAAATCTGTGGGATACATCAAAAGCAATACTAAAAGGAAAGTTTATAATAATAAATATCTATGTCAAAAAAGATTTAAACAACCTAATGATGTGTCTCAGGGAACTACAAAAGCTAAAAAAAAAAAAAAAAAAAAAAAAACACAAAACCCCAAAATTAATAGAAGGAAAGAGTAATAAAGACCAGAGCAGAAATAAATGAAATTGGACTCAAAGAATAATATAGAAGATCAACAAAATGAAAAGTTGGTTTTTTTTAAAGATAAATAAAATTGACAAAGCTTCAGGTAGATTAACTAAGAAAAAAGAGAGAAGACCCAAATAAGTAAATTCAGAAATGAAAAGGGGACATAAAAATTGAGACCACAGTTATATAAAGAATTGTTAGAGAATATTATAAACAACTGTACACCAACAAATTGGAAAAATCTTGAAGAAATGAATAAAATCCTGGACATATACAACCTACCAAGATTAAACCACAAAGAAGTAGAAAACCTTAACTAATCAGTAATGAGTAATGAGATTGAAGCCAAATTAAAGTCCCCATCAAAAAAAAGCCCAGGAGCCTAGCACTTTGGGAGGCAGAGGTGAGAGGATATCACATGAAGCTGGGAGTTCAAGATCAGCCTGGCAACACAGCAAGACTCCATCTCTACAAAAAATAAAATAAAAATTAACCATGTATGGTGGCATGCACCTGTAGTCCTAGCTACTAGGGAGACAGATGGAAGATCACTTGAGTCCAGAAGTTCAAGGTTTCAATGAGCTATGATCACTCCACTGTACTCTAGCCTAAGTGACAGAATGAGATCCCATCTCTATAAAAAGAAAAGAAAAGAAAAGTCCAGGACCCGATGATTTCATTGCTAAATTCTACCAAATATTTTAAAAACAAATACCAATTCTACTCAAACTATTCAAAACAACTGAAGAAGAGGAAGTACTTCCATATCTGTTCTATAAGGCCACCATTACCCTCATACCAAAACCAGACAAAAGAAAACTACAGGCCAATATCACTGATGGATATACATGCAAAAATCCTAAACAAAATACTAACAAACTGAATTGAACAAAGCATTAAAAAGATGATTCACCAAGATCAAGTGGGATTCATCCCAGAGATACATGCAAGGACAGCTCAGTATGCATAAATCAATAAACATGATACATCACATTAACAGGACCAAGAACACATGATCATTTCAGTAGATGCTGAAAAAAAATTTGATAAAAATCTAACATCCCTTTATGATAAAAACTTTCAACAAACTGGGTATAGAAGGAACATATCACAACATAATAAAGGCCATATATGACAAACCCACGGGTAACATAGTACTAAATGGGGAAAAGTTGAAAGTCTTTCCTCTAAGATCTGAAAAAAGATAAGGATCCCCACTTTTGCCACTTTTGTTCAACATAATACTGGAATCCTGGCCAGAGAAATTAGGCAAGAGAAAGAAATAAAGAGCATACAAATTGAAAAGGAAAAAGGCAAATTTGCCTTGTTCATAGATTACGTGATCTACACTTAGACAAATCTAGACTCCACCAAAGTGGAGATGATAAATGATAGAATTGATAAATGAATTTAGTAAAGTTTCAGGATACAAAATCAACATACAAAAATCAGTAGCATTTATGTATGAAAACATTGAACAATCTGAAAAAGAAATCAAAGCAATCCCATTTACAGTAACTACAAAGAATATAAAATACCTAGGAATCAATTTAACCAAAGAAGTGAAATCTATACAAGGAAAACATCAATGAAAAAACTTAAGAGGACACAAACAAATGGAAAAATATTCCATGTCCATGGATTGAAAGAATTAATATCACTAAATGACAAGTCTACCCAAAGCAATTGACAAATACAATACAATCCCTATCAAAATACCAATGACATTCTTCATAGAAATAGAAAAAACAATATTAAAATTTACGTGGAACCACAAAAGATTCCAAATAGCCAAAGCAATCCTAAGAAAAAAGAACAAAGCTGGAGGCATCACACTACTTGACTTTAAAACATACTACAGAGCTATAGTAACCAAATCAGCATGGAACTGACATAATAACAGACACATAGACCAATGGAACAAAAGAAAGAACCCAGATATAAACCCATACATTTACAGCCAACATATCTGTGACAAAGACAACAAGAACATTCAATGAGGAAAGGTCATTCTCTTTAATAAATGGTGCTAAGAAAACAGAATAACCATTGCAGAAGAATGAAACTAGACACCTATCTCTTAGCATATACAAAAATCAAATCAAAATGGATTAAAGACTTCAATGTTAGACCTGAAACTGTGAAACCACTAGAAGAAAACATTGGGGAAATGCTCCAGGACATTGAAAGATTTTTTGTGTAAGACCTCAAAAGCACAGGCAACCAAAGCAAAAATAGACAAATGGAATTACATCAAGCTAAAAAGTTTCTGCACAGTAAAGGAAACAATCAACAAAGTGAAGAGATAACACGTAGCATGGGAGAAAACATTTGCAAACTATTCATCTGACAAGGAATTAATAACCAGAAATATAAGAAACTCAAACAACTCAATAGTAAAAAAACAAATAATCTGATTTAAAATGGGCAAAAGGTCTAAATAGACATTTCTCAAAAACAAAGACATACAAATGATCAATGGGTATATGAAAAAATGCTCAACATCACTATCATCAGAGAAATGCAAATCAAAACCACAATAAGTTTTCATCTCATCCCAGGGAGTAATGGATGCTATAGAGGATGTAGAGAAAGGGGAACCTTTGTATACTGTTGGTGGGACTATAAATTAGTACAGCCACTATGGAAAACTGTATGGAGGTTCCTCAAAAAACTAAAAATAGAAGCACTATATGATCCAGCAATCCCAGTATTAGGTATCAATCTGAAAGAAGGAAATCAATATATTGAAGAGATATCTGCACTAATATGTTTATTGCAGCACTATTCACAAATGCAATTAACCTACGTACTTATCAGTGGATGAACAGATAAAGAAATGTGATCTATATACATAACGGAATATTATTCAGCCATAAAAAGAATGAAATCCTGCCATTTGCAGCAACATGGATGGAACTGGAGGTCATTATGTTAAGTGAAATAAGCCAAACACAGACAGATAAATATCATATGTCCTCACTTATATGCGGGAGCTAAAAAGTGGATCACATAAAAGTAAAGAGTAGACTGGTGGATACCAGAGGCTGGGAAATGTAGGGGGAAGAAAGTGATGAAAAGAGGTTGATTAATGGGTACAAATACACAGTTTGATAGAAAAAATAAGAAACTAGTGTTTGATAGATCAGTAGGGTGACTGTGGTTATAATAATCTATTGTATATTTCAAAATAGCTAGAAAAGAATAAATTAAAGAGCATAAAGACAAATATTTACAGTGATGGATATCCCAATTACACTGACTTAATCTTTACAATTATATGAATGTATTAAATATCACATGTATCCTGAAAATATGTACATCTATTATCCATCAATAAAAGAAATTTTTAAATGGCGGGGGGAGAAGAGTACCACATTTTGAAGACTTCCATGAATTCTTGGCTCAAAATATGCACTAATCTTCACACCTGGCAATAGAATTCAGTGAAAGATTATATATAATTTTTCTGACTTTTTGCTCAAAGGCATTGAAAATATATTTTATTTAACTAGGAAATCTAATAATGTCCTTTCAGGATGTTTGTTACCTAAAAGTTTCTTCTACCCAACTGAGCTTAAGATGAAGCTGCTTGGTGCCTCTGTGCTGATCTTGCCAGCACCTACAGGAGAGGAACTCACACTAAACAATATTGACTCATTGTGATGAACTAGATACATGGTTCACTGCTTTATTCAGGGTCCCTCATGATGCCTGACCTACAAGACACCTGCCTTTTAAGCTGAACTAGAATTGGATCTGGGTGTACAGATCTAATAGGGGGACAACTTTGAGATGCCTTGGAAAATATTTATGGAACTAGGTCATAAAATTGTTCACCAAGAGCTTGAAAAGACAATCACAGATATGCAAAATAACCGTAGAGAAAGAATGGTTTGGGAAGGAAACCAAAAGTATCAACATAGCTAAAGTAAGAACATATCCACTAAATGGGGGACTGGTGAGCACCCAGGCATCATTCAGGCAGTGGTAAATCTGAACAATTGCAATTCAATGATTTTTAAAAAATTAAAATAGCTAATTAATCTTTAATGACAAAGTTTAATCCCACTAGCAATCAAATAAATGAAATAAAGTTGTTAATGAGATTCTATTTAAAGCTTATTTTCAACTGATAATGCTCAATGCTTACAAGGGTTCTGTGAGATGATCAGAGTCCCCTTTTCTGGTGGAAGCGTAAAGTGCTATTTGGAAAGCAATTCGGGCATAAGAAGGGAAAATCCTTAAAATATTAATATCTTCCAACCTAAGGAAGAATATTGCAATATTCATATCTTCTACATCAGGGAAACCTTTCTATATCAGTTAGGTTTAGATATAGCCACACATAACAGAAATCCCAAAATATCAATGGCAAACAACATAGATGTTATCTGCAAGAGAAGCTACAAAATGTAGTACTGTAGCTGGACATTATCATCCAAAATAAAATTGAGATTCTATTAATAAGAAGGAAAGGGAGAATGGATGTCGGGTAGTATTTCATGATATATATATACTGCATTTTCTTTATCTACTCCTCTGTTGATAGGCACTTAGGTTGATACCAGTTACAAATTGTGCTGCAATAAACATATGATTGCAGGTGTCTTTTTGATATAATGACTTCTTTTTCTTTGGGCAGATACCAGTAATGGGATTGCTGGATTGAATAGTAGATCTACTTTTAGTTCTTTGAGAAATTTCCATACCATCTTCCACAGAGGTTATACTAATTTACATTCCCACCAACAGTGTATAAACATTCCCTCTTGCCTGCGTCTGTGACATCATCTATGGTTTTTAGACTTTTTTAATAATGGCCATTCTACTTGGAGTAAGATGGTATCTAATCACAGTTTTAATTTACATTTCCTTGATGATTAGTGATGATGAGCATTTTTTTCATGTTTTCGGCCATTTGTATATCTTCTTTTGAAAAATGTCTATTCATGTCATTTACCCACTTTTTAATAGCATTGCTTTTTATTTCCTGCTGATTTGTTTGAGTTCCTTATAGATTCTGGATATTAGTCCTTTGTCAGATGTATAATTTGTGCATACTTTTTCCCATTCTGTAGGTTATCTGTTTACTCTGTTGATTGTTTCTTTTGCCGTGCAGAAGCTTTTTAGTTTAATTAAGTCCCATTTATTTTAGTTTTTGTTTTATACTTTTTTGATATTCAGGATTTCTTTAAGCATTTCTTGTAGGGCCAGTCTAGTGGTGACAAATTCCCTCAGTGTTTGCTTGTCTGGAAAAAACTTTATTTCTCCTTCATCTACAAAACTTAGTTTTGTATGATACATAATTCTTGGCTGACAATTATTCTGTTTAAGAAGACTAAAGATAGAACCCCAATCACTTCTGGATTGTAACTTTAGCTGAGACATCAGCTGTTAGTCTGATAGGTTTTCTTTATAAGTTATTTAATATTTTTGTCTTGACATTGCCCTTAGAATTCTTTCCTTCACATTAACCTTAGATAGCCCGATGACTATATGCCTTGGTGATGTCCTTTTTGCAATGAATCTCCCAGGTGATCTTTGAGTGTCTTGTATCTAGGTGTCTAAATCTCTAGCAAGATCAGGGAAGTTTTCCTCATTTATTCCCTCAAATAGGTTTTCCAAACTTTTTGCTTTTTCTTTTTCTCCCTCAGGAATACCTATGATTCTTAGGTTTGGGCATTTTACATAATCTCATATTTCTCAAAGATTTTGTTCTTTTAATTCTCTTTTGTGTGTGTGTGTGTGTGTGTGTGACTGGGTTAATTCAAAAGACCTGTCTTCAAGCTCTGAAATTTTATTATATTGTTTGAGCTTTCAATTGCATTTTGTAAATCCATCGATTTCATTTTAAGAAATTCTGGGTTTTTTTTAAATATATCTATCTCTTTAGTACATTTTTCATTCATGTCCTGGATTTTTTTTTTTTTTTTTTTTTAGTTTCTTTGTTTTGGTCAGCTTTCTCTTGGATTTTATTGAGCTTCCTTACAATCCATGCTCTGAATTCTTTATCTGTCATTTTAACATTTTCCTTCTGATTGGAATGCATTGTTGGAGAGGTAATGTGATCCTCTGGGGTGTCAAAACAGTCTGTTCGTATGGACAGAGTCCTTATACTGGTTCCTTCTCATCTGGAGAAGCTATTCCTTCTTATTTTTTACTTTACTTTCATTGGGTGGAATTTTTTATTTTATTTTGTTTATTTATTATTTTTTATCCTCTGAGTGTGTGCCTGAAATGTATGCTGTGCTTTTTCATTTAGCTTTTACTAGGGATACTTTTAGGCAGATGAAGCTCTGATTGCATTCTTTGGTTATCAACAGTCTTTGTCCAGCATCTTTCTCAGAGGCTTGCTGTAGCAAAGTACTAGGTTGTATTTCCACCACCAGGCCCGTAGGTGGAGCTTATGTGTAAGAGAGGCGGCGGCGTCGGCGGCTCTTACAAGGGGTGTGTGCTTAGTCTCGGCTGGTGGGGTGGTCTGTGGGATTCCGGGTGTCCTGCGTTCCCTGCTCAGCCCAGTGGAGGAGGGGGAGAAGAGATAAGAGTGGAGCTGGCCTGTACACGCTGCAGAAGGGCGGAAGTACCAACCCTGATGAGGGTGGCGGGGAGAATTCCCAGCAGTCTCTGTCGGGGTGGGAGGACGGAGGGCGGGGAGTGAACCAGCTCGGGAGGCTGGCTGGGCAGATGTGCTCTCTCCCTATCACACTACCGTTCCAGCCTTTCAGTTCAGACAGCCGCTCTTTCCTCCGGGCCATAAAGTAGCTGAAGGCCACGGAAAGCACCTGACCATGTTTTGCCCCACATGGCCTCTGGGCAAAACTTCCCTCAGGCCAAAATGGGCAGCTTTTGGCTTGCCTGTACTCCACTGCAAGAAGCTGTGGCTTTTTAAAGGGAAAGGTGTGGGCCCCAACCTCCATGCAAGCCTGGTTGTGGTGGGCACGCCATCAGAAGGATCAGAGGGGACAGCTGTTCCTAAATCCCTGGATTGATTGTCCCCTGGTGCACCCACGCCAGCCCCCCACGAAATCAGCCATGGCTGCATCAGCAGTAGTGGGCGGGAGAGAGGAAGAGAAAATTGCGAGTGGAGGCAGAGCTGGTGCTCTGGTCCCCGTTGTGCCAAGGGGCTCCCCTGGCATGCTGCAGTCTCCTTTTACCCAGGGGCAGCCCGCCGTGTCCAAACTCTGGGAATCCCACAGTTCCCTGGTACCCGCCAGCCCCCTGAGGCTGCTGCCGTCCAAGTGGGTGCTGGGGAACCCACTGCTTGCCTGTGGATCCAGCAGTGAGGAGACTCCCTGGTCAGGCAGCTACAAAAACACTCCCTCTCCATGAAGAGAGGGAAACAAACTGCACCCTTCATGCAAAACCCAGGCACAGTGAGCACAGTATTAAAGGCAGTGCAGTCCCCCTACAAGCCCAGGACTGGCCATCTGGTGGTGCGCCCACGCCAAACCCTTGTGAGAGCAGACACGGCTATGTCCACAGCAGTGGGTGGTGGGGATAGGAGAAGCCCCGTCTCCACATCCTTTCCTGGGCTTTGATGTTGCTTGCGCTCTAGGATGGGGACACTATCCTACCATATGGACTCTGCTCTTCATCTGCATCTCCACTGGGAGGGATGCAGACAACTTCAGATCACAAGCCAGAGGCTCCAGGTTCCTTTGTGCCAAGGAGTATTGTACTTATGCCAATTTCCTATTTCCTACGGGCAGCCCATTCTACAGGTCCAAACTCCAGGAACCTTGCAGCTCTCCTGGGGAATGTTTGTGTGGGATTCGGTAACACGGAGACAAGAGAGCTGAGACTCCCTGGACAGGGCAGAGGCAAACAATGGGTGCACAAGTGGTATGGTGCCTGCGCCTTGGCTAAGGTCTGTGGCGGAGGAAGTGACCCTGGGCAGGTTAGCAGCCTTGTGCTCTGCCCTTAAGTTCCCAGTTAGCCAAGGGATGAGGGTACAGGGGCTGAGAGTTTGGGAGCCAGCAGTCTGCCGTGGATGTGAGGGGAGGAAAAATAAACACCCCCACCTACCCTTTCTGTGAGACTCCAGATTCCTAGGGAATCGATCTCTGCCAAAATCTTGCTCCTTCTTGTTCTGCTCCACAACTTCTTCCTGTGGGATCTCTGTTAGGTCCCAGCACTCTTCCCTCAGCATTCCACCTGGGCTATGCTTTCTCACCTGCAACTTTTTCTTCTTTCTGTGGAGATCTGGCCACCAGTGTCTCTAGTCTCGAACCTCCCCTTTATTCATACGCTTCTTCATTTTCCATAGTGAGCATATTTTAAGTACATGCTAAGAAAATTATAGACATTATTTTTTTAAATATAATAATTGAAGACAAATTTTCATATTTGAGAAAAAGGATCTCAAATTGGAGATTTCTCATATTGTTCCAAACAAAATTAATACAAGGGACCAAAACATAGCCTGCTAAATTTTTCAAATTTTAAGAAAAAAATAAAATTCTATAAACAGTGAATTGGGAAAAGCAGGTCACCTTTAAATGAACTGAACTCAGGTTGGCTGAGGATTTCATCTTCCACAGAACCAAATACCACAGGGCAATGGAGTCACGTCACTGTCAATTAGTCATCATATCACCATCATCACTAACAGTTACTGAGCACCAAACTGAACTCTAAGTACTTTCATTTGCTTAACCAACATCTTATGAGGTGGTGTTATTGGAAGTCCTATTTTAGCATGGGTACAGGGAGGTTAGGTGACTTGCTCATTGTCTCACAGATTGTGAGTAATGGAACTAAAATTCAAACCCAGGCACAGTGATCCCCCCAAAACCATATCTTTTTTGCTTAACCATCTATAGAACTCTGAAGGAAAACAAGTTATGATGCAAAGAGGTTATCACTGATTGTTCAGGAGCTTAGAAAACATGCCATCCATCCATATATTTCAATAACTTCTTAAAGTCTTCCTTCAAATTACCAAGATATTAATTGTGATGAATTAAATAATAGGAAATTACAGAAGAAATAGACTGGTGGGAGGCATCCAAATACCTCAAATCTTAGAACTAAGGGTTTGGCAGGCGTGGTGGCTCACGTCTGTAATCCTAGCACTCTGAGAGGCTGAGGTGGATGGATAGCTTGAGCTCAGGAGTTCGAGACCAGCCCGAGCAAGAATGGGACCCCGTCTCTACTAAAAATAGAAAAAATTAGCCGGGTGTGGTGGCAAGCGCCTGTAGTCCCAGCTACTCAGGAGGCTGAGGCAGGAGGATCGCTTGAGCCCAGGAGTTTGAGGTTGCTGTGAGCTAGGCTGATGCCACAGCACTGTAGCCCGGGCAACAGAGTGAGACTGTGCCCCCACCCCAAAAAAAGGAAAGAACTAAGGGTTTAAAACCTCTAATGGGATAGGACGGATGCTGAGAAGTCTAAATAATAGATTTAACTTGGGTACAAAAATGTTAAAGCCAAAACGATTTTTTGTGACACATTTTTAGAAAGAAGTCAGACCATCATTGTTAGATGTAGCCTGGCTGGGTCAGGGCAGAAATTAGGTGCAGGTCCTAGAGAGGTCCTCTCTGGTCATGGCTGTCTCCTCCTGGGTTATACTCTACCTCTCAGTCCCATTTTATTTTTATCTTTCAGCTGAAACTAAGATCTGCTTCAAATACTACCACGGAGCGAGCGGAGCCCTGCGAGCTACCACCCCCAGTGTCACGGTCAAGAACTCGGCAGCTCCCGTAAGTCTCGTGTCTTCCTGTTGGGTCTGACCTAACTCTGGTGCTTTTTCACTTTCTCAGTTTGTTCTTGGGTTTTTGTGCGTGTGTGTGCACACGTTTCTACACACATATGGAGATGTATTGATAGATGCATTACGAACAGACAGACACACCTCAAAATAGGGAAGGGAAATGAGATCCAAAGCCAACCTCGTCAAAGTGCATACCACCTGTTTGTGCGAAAAATGCCAAACTTCACTACTTTCCCTGGACAGCCAAATGTTTCTAATAGAGATATGGTTACTGCCAGTGAATATATCTTTCTATATAGCACATGTCTTTAATTTCTTGGTTTTAAATATTTATATTTTCTTATGTTTTAATTTCTTTTCAGGCTTATAAATAAATTGATAGAGTAGAATTTATTGTCTCAGATGGATTTTAGTCACAGAATTATAAAATGGGAGGCCTAGAAGAACTAGACTCTCTGGTCCTTGTTTTCAGTGTATAACCGAGGGCACTGTGCCCAAAGAGCCTAGGTATGCATCTCAGGGCACACAGTCAGCTAGTTGCAGACCCAAAATTTAAGTCACATCTTTTTTTTCCTACTTTATGGATTTGCTCACCTCTGTGGTAATACTTAATGTCCTTTCCTAAGTTGCAACGTAATTTGTATCTTTGCAATGCTTCTTACTTAGTTCTCAGTACATCTCATTAGACTGAAATCTACTTAGAAGGGGCATTCCTTTTCCTTTTCACATAAATTAAAAATGACCAACTGGGGGAAGCAGGACCAAAATTAGTGAGGACTTAGTCATGCTACTAGAAGTAAAAAAGATTCATTTTTTTCTGTGTAAAAAAACCAAAAGTAGCCGGGCGCGGTGGCTCACGCCTGTAATCCCAGCACTCTGGGAGGCCGAGGCGGGAGGATTGTTTGAGCTCAGGAGTTTGAAACCAGCCTGAGCAAGAGCAAGACCCCGTCTCTACTAAAAATAGACAGAAAGTAATCAGACAACTAAAAATATATGGAAAAAATTAGCCGGGCATGGTGGCATATGCCAGTAATCCCAGCTACTCGGGAGGCTGAGACAGAAGGATCGCTTGAGCCCAGGAGTTTGAGGTTGCTGTGAGCGAGGCTGACGCCACAGCACTCACTCTAGCCCAGACAAAAGAGTGAGACTCTGTCTCAAAAAAAAAAAAAAAACCCTGTTTTGCCGTTTTGTAAATCATTGCTGCAGCATCCTAATGATGACTGATTGAGGCCTTGGCAATGAGCAGTAAGAGAAGAGGCCACAGGGCCCGAAGCCTGGCTCCTCCGTCCCAAGGGGTCCGACAGGACTGGAGGCTGCAGCGAGAGGAGAGGGAGGGCCTCGTGGACCTTTGACGGTTCTGTCGTTTTTCCCTACATTGACCATGCAGATGGTAACATGCTGTCTGTCACTTTCCTGTTTGGGATAGGAATTTAAGTGTGGGATCTGGGGGAGTGTCGTCAGTACCAGGCCCCTCTTCCAGGCCCATTTACATGGGCAGTCCTCAAAAGAGGGTACCCCAGAAAGCCAACAGGTCCTGATACATGTTAACCAATCATAAGTCTGGAAGACAGCTAAACTAAGGCTGAAAAAAAACTGAACCGGAAGCCAGGTGGTCAAAGCAGGAAGGCCTCGAACACACGACACAGGGAAGGAGGCAGAAAGTGGAATGAAGCTGATTCAGGAAAAGCCTTCTGCGTGCAGGTCAGGCCTCTGCCAGCGACACAGGCCACTGAAGAGGTAGTGCTTGCCAGACACATGGATGCCTTAGCAAGGGTGGGCCTTCCCACTGAAGGGGCCAGCCTGCTGGCTCAGGTGAGGGAGAGAATTCCTCACCTTCTGCTCAGGAGTGATATGGTGGGTGAGTGCTGGCCAGCCCTGGAATTCACACAAATTCTTATCTGAAGCACTTTTTGTTTAAAGAACGCCCCCTAGAGCATTTGGCTTCTCTGACCTCAGCCCACTGGAGACTCCAGAAGT
>CAUYSK010074534.1:0-16625 GCA_963575035.1 Avahi laniger | reverse complement strand
AGATGAACATCATTCTCGACATGGCAATATATTAAGTCTGAGTTTGGAAATTCCTTGACAAACATATGCCCTAAAGGAGGTATAAGCTAAAGGTCATCACTACAGAGGGCTGGTCCACAATTTAATTAGCTTATTTTATTGCATAAAAGTAGTTTGGAATCCTCACAATTCATATATCAATAGGAGTTGCAAATTGGCCCAGGAAAGAAATAACTAAATGACTTTATCACACAAATAAAAGTGCATCTTTCTAAAATACAATAATTATTTATAACTGGAGGAAGGCCTTGTTGATATTTAACTTTCTACTCACCAGTTATCCTTCATATATAAAGGAATTTTTATAGTATTAAAAATACTCCATGGCCTGTATGTTCTAATTTTTGATATTTCTGTATAGGCATCACCTGGGATTCAGATTAAAAATGCAAATTCCTCAGTCCTTACATAGTTTCTGAATCATTTCTGGAGCTAGCACTTGGTAGACTGCATTTTGGACATTTATGTATTCTAAAGTGTGAGACTTACAGTGACAATTCCAAGGTTCTTTTACTCTGACCAGGATTGATAAGGGGATAAAATAAATTCTGCCAAAGCATAAATTTGAAGCTCAACTGTAATTTCCAGAGAGAAGCTGCATTGACAGTTAATAGGAAGTAATTATATTCTTGAGAAACAAGGTCTTTCATTCAAATATTTGATACTTTAATCCTAATGTTAATAAAAGTAGTGCTATAGGTACACCTGCTTTTCATATGTGTGTGTTGAGCCCCATAGTGAGCACTTGATATATATTATTTCATTTGACCTTTATGACAATTTCTTGAAGTTGGTATTAAAATCTACCCCATTTTACAGATATAAAAAGTTAAATTAGACAGATTATGTCACCTGTCCAGAAGGCAGAGAATGATTAATACTCAAGTTTGAATTTAAATGCTATACTATATCATTATAGATTAAAAAGGACTTAGCACTCAACACTAATAACTTTAGGAAAAAATGTTGGATGTTGGAAGAAAATTAAAGCTTATTCGAACAGCATGGTACTGTAGAGCATCAAATAGATTGAAATTCTATATAACCATCTAAGTTTTATATAGAATTCACATGAAGTACAGAGATCCTGATATCACTAAGTGGACATTACATGTAAATGAATACATTTATTTCAAATTTAGAAATATTTTTAAAATTTTTATATTAAAATCATTACAAAACTAAATTATTTCATTTATAACTTCTTTCCCCCAAATAAGCAGAGAAAACAGCATCAAAAATAACCGCAGATACACACACAAGATAATGAGCTTAATCTAATGTTTTCTGTAGGATAATTCATATTTTGTAGATACAATGTCAACATTAATTGATACATTCCTAACATAAAGTTTGATATAAAATACACTTTGTGACCTTTGGGATAATCACATGTATCCCTTATATGTTAATATTTAAACATTTATTGAACACTCACAATTTTTTCACCTAACAAATATATTTTGTGTTTTTAAGGAATTCACAAAATAATGAGGAAGCTGATAAGCATACTTAAAATAGATTCGTGATAATTATTGTGATAGAGATAAGCACAATATGATATGGGATCTCAGCAAGGGCAGGGCTAAACCTACACTGGTGATGCATTTATGATACCCACGCATTGCTCTGGACTCTAAAGAATGAATGAGATCTGGAGGCAAGGAAGTAGGAAACGAAGAAAAGATGAGACAGAAAGAAAGTTTTAGAAGAAGTGAGAAATACTTAAAAGGAATGGACACTTTCTTTTGTCTTGAAATAAGCCTAAAATCTGGTCAAGCACAGTCTGTGGTGTCCTTCATTATAACAAATGGGCAAGTGTTGAGCCAGGGATTGGGCAAGCCCGGCAGAGGCCAGCAAATGACAGCACATACATGATTAAATGAGGTCCAGGTGTGGCCAAACAGACTTTCTCTGCCTTGAATTTAAATATTGAGTAGAGGGACATAAGTAGAGTTAAACTATCTTGTGATGACATTGTGAAGAGACCGCCCTGCAGTTCATTCTAGTACGGAGATCCCAGAAGCTGCTCTGATGCCTCCAGGTCTTTACTGACATGTCCTCTTCTTTGCGAGACCATCCCTGCTTCCTGGGTTTAAACTGCACACTTCAACATCCCCTTTCTACTTTCTATGCTCTATATTACTCCTTAGCATTTATCACTGCTTAACATACTATATATTATCCTACTTATTTTGCTTATTGTATAATTCATCCTATTAGAACATAAGCTCTGTGTTTCACTTGCTCATTGCAATTTATCCAGTGACTGGAACAGACAGACCCTTGCACATCGTAGCTACCCCAGTCAATGAAATCCTGAATTTTTTTTTGTTTTCCTTCAGTGTTTCTTACCATCCCAATATATTTTTTATTTTGCTTAACATATCCATAATAAGTTCCTGTTGCTTCCAATCAAGATCCTTGACTGAAGTGTTTTTAAATGTATAAAATGCTTTTAAATATATTTTCTCAACAACACTGAGAAATGTCTCTACTATTCTTATTACTTTAAAAGTAAAAAAAAAAAAACCCTGAAACTCTATGAAATTTCATATTTGCATATTCACATGCTTCAAGTTATGGATATGAGGCCCAAATCTACATGTCCCGATCCTTGTATTTTGTATCCTGCCTTATCTTGAAAATTCCCAATATAGATTCCATCTTTACTGATTACACAGTAGTGTTTCATCACTCTAGTAGTCATTGATTCATTTTTTTATATCCAATAAAAACCTCTCTTGTTTCCTTTCATACTTAGGGATTTTTGCAGGTTTCTCCCCAAACATGATGAACAATTATAATGTATTCAAATCAAAAGAATCTTTCTTTAGAGTAGAAAAGATTGGGTCTCTTTTTCATGTTCGTTTCCTCAAGCTACATAATGTGCATGATTTTCTCTATCCTTTCTTCTTATGATCTATTTTTAACTTAATCAATTATGTTGGCAGAATTACATATCAGATATTTCTCTATATTTTTTGAAAATGTGGTATTCTAACTGAAATTAAATGAATACAATGTGAAAAGTAAGAATAATTTTCTAGACTTATGATTGTATGTGACCTTGCCCCACAAAGGCACAAACTGTCCAACCTTTTGTTTAGATGATCATACATTATGACTGTCCCCCTCATTATTAGCTATAATATTTGATTTGCTCATATTTCTCTAAATACATGTTCAACAGTGCCATTTAATCTTTATTATTAAATATAGGTAAAAAATTAAAATAAATTTGGGAACTACCTAATACTGGAAAATATATTAACTTTATTTCAGTTATAGTTAATATTTAATGAAGTTAAACAATCTTCAAATTTGCATTACTAAAGAGCATCTTTTCATCCACATATATTTTTGGAGGACTATGTGCCATGCATGAGGGAATAATCTGGGAGCCATTGTTAAATGAAATACATTTCATTGAAATTTATGTCTATAACATAGTATTGTAGCAGCATTAAGCAAAGCATAATTTTCTAATGAGCTTTTTCATTATTTTATTTTTAAGAAGTGAAATATGATTTTGATCTTAAGAAAATTGTGTTCCTTATCTAAAGACTGATCCATATTCCATCAGTTCAACATTAATTTAATTGCTGCTTAACATCATTATACCCAACATACACATTATTTTCAATCTTTCCACTCTCATAAAGCATGCCATATCATACCACACTCACTTTTAGTAAACTCATTAGGATAAGGCCATTTGACAAGAACTGCCTCAACTTTCTTCCTTTCAAATTTCTTTAGATCTCTTTACCCATCTTCTCTTTTTCTTTCTTTTTCTAAGAGGATGACACATTCTTCCTTTCAAGGCTAACGTTTCAACTCTTCCTTTAACTTCACCCTTCTTGATTTCTCTAGCTTTCTCTGCCTTCTATCAATTAACATGTTCAGGATCAAAGTAAATGCATATTTTCTTTCTTATGCAAATAATCTCCCAGAGTGTCTTTTATTTTTAAAGAAAAAGGGTAAATACAGGATGTTTAAGATTTATTAAAACAAATCAATCATTGCTCTTTGCAGAATACCATGCTAGTCCAAGAACCAGCTTGTTCACGTAAGTCTCTGAGCTAAAGAAATATTTCCTGTTCATGATCACCATCACCAAAAGGTTATATTGAATGACTGTGTCTACTTGTACATAAACCAACATGGGCACAGGAAACAGCATAACTAAAGATCCTAAGGCCTGGGGTCCATAGCATGTTTTGGAACCTCAAGAAGACATAGGACACTAAAAATCTAGAGAAAGTCTGCCATGGAGAAGCTCTGTGTAGAATGGTCCCTTAGATCAGGGCCTCATGGCTAGTCATAGACCATGGCTGGCATATATGTGTTGAAAAAACATTTTTTCACTTATGTCTATGTAATAGAATTATTTTGAAATTCCATACTATTTTTCAAGAGACTAATATTCTTCTTCAAAATATTTCTCAATTAACACATTGGGAATTATTCTTTTAGTGCGATATCACTGAATTTTGCATGATTGTCTATTATAATATTTATTTTAACCTATTGTATATTACAACGGTTGCTCCCTGAAAGTATAGAACATATATAAAGCAAGGTTTTGATAAGTTTCCTGAATAAAGGTATATGAAAATATATGAACTATATTATATCATTGTTAAAATGTGATTTTTTTGCATTAAATATTTTAACATTAAACAAAATAGTATCAAAATGATGTAGACAATGATAAAGTATAATTCTTGAAAAATATTGAATTTATATTTGCTTTATGATAGCATATATCTTTTAGGATTTTAAAGAAGGCTTCTTTTTTTGTAACATCAATCAAAAGCCATACACCTTATGGCTTCCTGTAGGACTATTGTAACTTCAAAACTGGATCATCATAGAAAAGATTAAGGAAATGCTAAATAAGACGAACAAAAATTCAAAGTAAAAATAAATAGTAAATATACTACAGTCATGCATCATTTAGGGACAGAGATACTTTTTGAGAAATGTATCATTAGTGATTTTGTTGTGTGAACATCATAGAATGTATTCACACAAAGCTGAATAGCCTATAACACACCTAGGCTGTATAATATAGCCTATTTCTCCTAGGCTGCAAGCCCGTACAGCATATTACTATACTCAATATTGTAGGCAACTGTAACACAGTGGTAAGTATTTGTGTCCTCTCTTTCACTAGAAACTGGAAGTAATCTTGCCTTTTCATCTTTTGTCTTTGATATTCAGCAACTTAATAAATTCTTTTTAAAGTGTCCTTCAAAGACTTTTCCCTTGTCCTTAACTTTTCTTAGCTCACATCCTTGCCACCTCTAGTGTTATCCATGGCCTCTTAAATCATTTCTCTATTTCAAATTTCCTTCCCCTTCATATGTTACCTGAAACATAGAGCTATTTTAGCTAGGTATAAATGAAGTACATTTGTACAATCCAGCCTGGGAAATGTAAAGCCATTTATGTGGTTTTAAGGAATAGGTCATTCTAAATCAGGATATCAGCAATGCCTATATGACACCAAGCAAGACATTCTTCTTTTCAGTTTGTTATTCAATTCATCACCCATCTACTAATCATGGCTTTGTGCTGGGCACTTTGCTTGGTGCTAGTGAATTAACAAAGAAAAGAACACAATGCCTGTCGTCACAGAACATACAGTCTAGCATTCTTCTATAAAGCAGGAACTTCTGCAAAGGGAAGAGTTATGATTGCCTATCTGGAACCTCAAGAGCTATTGATTTCTATGGTTGGTCTCACTGATATACAGAGAATTACTAAATTAACAAAGGTGTGTATTTAGGACAGATTTCTCCTTGAATTTCCCTTTATGTCTTTCAGTGAAATTCAAAGATATAAGTTTATTGGCATTTTGATTATAATAAAAATGTACTTCCAACTAGGAGAAAACTGCATACTTAAAGATTAAATGAGGATATGTAACTAAATAAAAGCTTTAAGTTTAAAAATTCAATGAGCTGATAGTGTAATATTTTCAAGTCATGTAGCTAAATTTTTACAAATGTCTGTCCTAATAGATCAACAGAATTAGAAACAATGTATCTTAAAATACTTTAGCCACTGTATTTAATCATCTACACTTTAGGCAGCAGAATATAGGAGAAAGAGCAAGGACTTTTATATTTCTGGATTCGAACAGAAACTACATTACTTACTCTCTGCATTATTAAAGGCTGTAAAGTAGGGAATCACGACAACTCATCCGGATTGTTTTTTGAAAGCTACTGAAATGTTCTCTCTGCTCCAGTCCAATTCCCAGCCAAAGCAACATTCAGCGTTCTAACTAAACAGCAAATCCAAGCCTGCCGTTCCTCAGTGAAAATCCTCAAATTCCACGTCCAAGATCCTGAGGACAACAGTCAAATCTATCGTTATATTTTGGAGTTGGCACACTTTACTTTTAGCCATTTTCCTATCTCCAGGTTATATTCCAGTTGTATTAAACAGCTCTTGTGTTATCTCTGGCCTTCATAATCATAAATGCACACATTTAGGTGATCGAGAAAAACCCTGATTCTCTTACTTAGCTTGGGGCCTCTGCCTATATTACTAAGCAATCCTGAAGCCAAGAAGTCTATCTTGCTTTTCATTTGTACAGGGCTACTTTACTTTCATTATTTTTTTTGAACATATAATACATGCCAAGCATTCTGATTAGCATATCTGGATTCATTTTAAATTTATTGACAATAAGAAGTTATAATGTGCTCCAAATAATAGAAAAATAATGGTGGACTCCTAGGTAACACCAAAGTGATAGAATATAGAAAATCCAGTTCTTTGCTGAAAAGCCAAAATTACCTCAATCTCATTTGATTACAAAGATAAGGTCCTCCATACTAATTGTAAGTGAAATTCTTCATACAGTTGAGATTTCCAGTTTATCTATAACTATTCTACATATTTCAAGTGCTAACCCTATCTGCCACATGTGAAAATATAAACATCACACTTTAAAGTTCATTTGATAAAATAAAAAAAATCTATAATAAGGAATAGTAAAGAGATATAAAGAAAAAAATCCTCAAAAATGTTTTGGCTGCTCCCATAGGAATATATTAAAAACAATAAAATTAAAGCATTTTCTTGATCACTCATAAACTGTTACATATTTTGAAGAACCCACTTTGTGTAGTACACATAGGCCTAGCATTAAACAAATTTACCTTTGTATTTCTTAAGATATTGTCCCTATTAATATATAGTTATATCTTACTAGCTGCCTAGAGAGTTAAAAGAAAAATTATTTAGTGTCTATTGTGTTAAAATTTCATGTTTCAATTATTTACCTTTTAAATATATACCCCCAGTTTATCAAACAGAGATATTGGTGGAATCCACATGTTAGAGACACAGCTTAATAAAATGTTCTTAGGAATTATAACAAAGCATACAAATTGCTTTAACACTGGTATGAGCAGGCAAAGGGGATCAAAGGAAAGGCACTTAATACGGCATGCAGGAACGAGTGAAAGCTTGAAGGAGAAGATAGCATTTGAGGTGAGCCTTTAAGGGAAAAAAAATATCTAAAGGGCAGGTTCAGTGAAAAGGCAAGGATAATCACACAGAAGCACTCAAACAACTTTCTGGGAAAGCAAGTAGAGCAGTATTTTACATATGTCCCAGATCATAAAGGGGTTTTTTATGCCAAGCTGGGGAGATAAAGTTTATCCTTTAAGGAGAAGAGATACATAAAGTATTTTAAGCATGGAAATGGCAGATTATTATGTTTTCATGCTTTATGGTAAAGTGTCTTTCTCTTGTTTTCAGTGGGTATTAGGGAGCAAGAGTTATTCACATTATACACAGTCCTGACAGATAATGCTATTCATTCTAGGATTACACGGCAAAAAATGTATTTTAAACAGAAATAATTCCTCTGTGGGCTCAATAGATAAAATTGTGCCTATCAGAAATTAATTCTTGGGTTTGAAAAAATTGTTTGCAAACTTTGTTTTATTTTGTATTTGATAATAGCACTCTGTTTGTTGTTGTTCATGAAAGCTTGCATAGAGCTTCAATGAATTCAAAAAAAGTAAACGTAGAACAAGAAAACAAAAGGAATGTTTCTCTTCCGTAATGTCTGTAGCAACTAATGACAAACTCCCATGAAAGCTTAGGGCTGTGTAGACTCCGTTTGAAAACCACTGAATGAAAGTATTAATATTTAATTTCTAGGAAATGAGGGGAGCCATGCTGGTCCCCAATACCTCTGGGAGGGCTAACACATCAAATCCAGATTAGCCAATATGAAGCTTTAGTGAGCAGATAGATGGTTTTATTTGCAAAAATGAAACTATGGAATACAAATGTGGAATCATGTTGGGACACCATTTTTAACAGACATGGAACTAAGGAGCATTCACCAAATTCAAATATATAAACATATATGCATGTTTAATTTCATTTTAAAGTAGATTTTTTCCTTTGTGTATATTTGAGCCTCATAAATTGGCAATTCTAATGCACTTAAATATTGCAATTATGCTTTCCTCTAATAGCATTTAATCTTAATTTTTGTTAATCAAAGGGCATTCTAGGCAATTATATTCTAGAACTTGATTTTTGATGATAAGTAACTTATTAAACATACAGTGCAAATTGGACATTGGCATCATCCAGGGTCCAGACACCTCTGAATAGAAAAATGAAAGCACAAGTATATTCATAGTAACACAGAAGTGAGAATTCACACATGAGGGAATTAATTTAAATTAAATGTTAGATATTCTATTTGAAAAAGTATGTGTGTGTGTGTGTGTGTGTGTGTGTGTGAGTGTGTGTGTATGTGTGTGTAGAAGTATGAATGTATTTGAAATTAAAATGCAATGAAAAAGAAAGTCTCTGGAAGCCCTTCAGCTTCTCATTTGTTGCTTTTTCACCTTTGAGCTACTCAGGTCAAATACATTTTAAATTTCACTCTTAAAATTTGATAACATACAGTGGCAGAAAAAACGGCAGGACAGTTTGGATGGTTAACGAAAAAATGGAACTAAAACTCAGTATTATTCATGCTAAGCTATCTTAAATTTTTTTCCATATGTTAACTCCTGTACTAGAATAATTTTAAGAAAATACACATTAAAATCTCAACTCTTTGATGCAGAATCATTTCAGAAGCACATTATGCCATTCCATAATGAGAACCATTTTTGAAAATTTAGCTAATCATTTTCACAAACAAGATACATTTTTTTGACAAATGGTCTGTTACTTTTACAGCATCTCATTTCTTTTTATGGTATTTCAGCCAAAGAAAATATACTGCCTTAAGATAGGTTAATGTATATAAGGAAAAATAATAATCATTTATTTTTTCCTTTGAAAATAAAAGCACAGAGTCAACTAATATAAACCTTTGTCTTCATGCTTTAAAACTGTATTTCTCTCTTTCCTTTTTTCCACTAAAATCAAAAACAAACAACAGCAGCAACAACAAAATGATAAGCATCCAAACTTAAACACATATTGCCTGTTATTATAAGCCTAAGGGTCAACTATCATTTTATAAAATTAAAAATGTAGGAGAATAGAGCTTATATTTGACAACATTTACATTTTATCCAAAATCCTAGGGTTTTTATACAAATATGTTATTACAGCAACAAAACAAGAAGTGGTTAAAAACTATTCCAGTGTGTTTTCAAAGAAAGTCACCTGCCAAGAAAGGTGTCAGTAAGATCTCTACTGAAAGAATTGTAAAAAGCCTGTGTCATGACCGAGCATATGGAATTTACTGACCCTTAAACTTTAAGAGACTGAATTAGAATACCTAATGTCAAAAGCTACCCCAAAGAGCCAGGTACAGGATATTGTAAAAGGTGTTTATATCTCAGTGTACGAAGAAAAAAAAAGTAATAATTCTGTAGAACAGCCTCAGGGTATTTGCATTTTGAATCACTGCCACAATAAGCAGATCACCACTGGGAAGAGACTATATTCTGTAACAACACAGACTTGCACTGGGAAGAGACTATATTCTGTAACAACACAGACTTGCACTATCAGTAGAAATCAGTGTAAAACAGGAGAGGCAACAGGATTAAAAATAGAAGTATAGAAAGGGGAGAGAGAAAGAGTAATTATATCTACTGCCTACAGTTTGCAAAGGCAAGAGACTTTTATAAATCAGATGTGCAGTTATTCAGAGCCACCTTTAAAAAAATTCTACCTTTGCTATATTAATTCTCCAGGTCTTTATTTTTTCCAGTATATTATATATAGCCAAAATAATTAAATATCAGGCTGTTTATATTTCCATAATGTAAAATATA
This sequence comes from Avahi laniger, assembly GCA_963575035.1. Taxonomy (NCBI): domain Eukaryota; kingdom Metazoa; phylum Chordata; class Mammalia; order Primates; family Indriidae; genus Avahi; species Avahi laniger. The sequence continues at coordinate 6,297 of CAUYSK010074534.1, read as the reverse complement.
CAGAGAGAAGAGGTTCATTTTACCTTTTCATGAAATGATTGATATGACTGAATGACAAAGTAAACCTTAGTACTGAAAGGTACAATTTGACGGTAAAAATGAGGTAGCACCTGATTTAGTTCAGACTTAACCATTTTCTGGATTGATGACTGATTTATTCACAGGCAATTGAAATACATTTAGTAGGTAACAGCTTTATAACTCACATTTATATTTATATTATAAATCATTTTGACTTTTTGATAACACAGAAAATCTTCCATCTTAATGAGTTTCTACTCTATCTCAAATTGGAAAGCATGCTAAACATGATACTTAAGCCTCTTATATTATTGCTTAAATCTTGCACACATAAGAAAATTAAATAACAGGGATTATGTTAAGCTATGTATATGAAATACAAAACATTTTTCTAAGCCCAGGGGACTTAGTTTGCAAAGTTTCATAAAATGTCTTTTAATTTTGCTCTCTCTGTGATGTATAATGTAAGGGAAGTAACTCTACAACATTCACCATATTATAGCCATAAATAATATCAGAAGACAACACATCTCATAAACCCTCAAGGATGATACTATAGCAGATTAAAAAATTCCTGTGGAAAATTGTGTTCACTGTTACTTTGCTTGAATTCACAGAGAATCCTAATGTCATTCTGTTTCCATATTTTAAAGCAGATTAAACTGACATGCACACTATCCATTCCATACATTCTCTTCAATACCTTCACACTTTTTAGGTTTCCTTTCTTTATATTACTGTTTATTAAAAGTTTGACTATATATTAACTTCCTAAGTAGTGAAGCCATTTAAAGCACACTTACTTGAAAAGTGTAAAACCGGGTCCCATTAGGAGGATGCACTTTAGGGGAGCCAGAAACGGTGTTCATATCCGAGAAAATCATTTCTGATCACAGAGACAATATAATCCACAAGAAGCTACAGATGCAGAGCAGAGAGCTTAGCGTACAGATAAATCCGTGCATGCATTGAGGGAGACTAGAGGGTAAAATGAAATCTGTCCCATCCTTCTTAGAAACACACTGATAGCATTTTGAATCTTTCTTCTACATTGGAAATCTAAGCCGAAAGGTCATCAGCCACTGACTTTTTGTGCAGCTAGTTCTTTAGAACACACAATGCATAAAAAAAATTAAAAACACAGAAGAAAAAAGCAAGAACCAACGATAAATGGAGCTTGTGCAGAATCTGGCAGTGCTGTGGACCTGCCCATCTGTTCTCAGTGATAATCACCTCCCTCCACCACCGTCTAGCAGAGTGATTATGCTAAATATCCTGGTTAACCAATAACATACAGTTTCATTTCAGGGAAGCATGCACAGTGTAATTCAGAGGACCTCTTCTGACTAACCTGAAGCATGTTTCACATACTGTTTAAAGCTCTATTTAGTAACAAATTGTTGTTTTATCACTCTGATTTCTGCATGTCTCTAAATCTCTTAGTCACTCCCAGTATTTTCAATGGGATTTTTTTTTTTTTGCAAAGGCTTTTTTAAAGTAGACAGTTTTTAAAAATAATTTATAGATCAAAGTATATTATAGCTGACTAGGACATTGAGAAGCAATGTATACCATTCAGTAAGGCTCTATAATACTAAGAATGTTATTGAATAAAATGCACCAAATATTTTCCCCATTTTCTGAACTCCTAAAGAAAATTATTCTTTCATTTCCCCTGTCTTAACTCAAAAATCATTATTTCTGACAATCAATGCTTTTAAAAGTACCACATATTAGTTTTAAATAATCACAACCTTATTTTATGTATACAAAACAATTAATAAAATATCTTTTATATACACAAGGATTTTTAACTCAAGATCCAAAAATATTGATTACAAACATGTAGGTTGTGCTGCAAAATATTTTTATGTCTTTAACAAATTATTCAATCTGTATAAAAGATTATATTTAGATGACTTGACAACTTTTAGAGGTAAAAATAAATGTTCCACTTACACATGGTTCGAAGGTGGAGACTTTGTGAGAATAGAAAACAGAATGAGCCCAAAGTGGTATGTTTGTGAATGTATTTAAAATGGCATAGTTATACATTATCAAGAACCAGGAACCACTTGCTTTGAACCTGCAGGCTGTAAAGGATGTTGATGGGCTCTTGAAACTTAAATTATTATTCACTTGTGCTTTTGATTCTCTAATTACGAACGAAATTTATAATATAAATGGGGAGGAGGCAGAAAAAGTGATTCTCGATTCCTTAGAGATATTTCTACATTCTGAAAAATTATGTGTGTAGGCAATGATTTAACTAGCAAACTCCTAAATAGACCAGAAGGTAAATTTTTAATAAAATTTTAAACTGAGGATAATTGTAAACTTACAGAAAATTTGCAAGGATAGTAGAGAGAGTTCTCATATACTCATCACTCAGTTCCCAATTGCTAACATCTTATATGTTACACTTGTCAAAACTAAGAAACTAATGTTGGTACATTATTATTAACTAAACTCTAGACTTTATTTGGATTTCACTAGTTTTTCCATTAATGTCCTTTTTCTGTTCTAGGTTCCAATCCAGGATACCACATTTACTTAGTTGTCATGTCTCTCCAGTTTCCTCTGGTCTGTGACAGTTTCTAACCTTTTTTTCCTTGTTTTTCATGACCTTAATGGTCTTGAGAAGTACTGACTAAGTATCCTGTAGAAAGGATATCTCCTGATCTCATGGTATCAGCCATGTTTGTCTGATGTTTTTCTCATGATTAGACTGGGGCTATGGGTTTGGGGGAAGAATACCACAGGGATGAAGTGTTCTCATGACATCATATTGGTGGTACATAACATCCACATAACATTGCTATTTAATAATGACATCAACCTTCTTCATTTGGCTACAGAAGAGTTGGTCATGTTTCTCTACTGTAAAGTTACTATTTTTCCCTTTTTATACTCTATTCTTTGGAAGTTAGTCACTAAGTCTAGTACATTCTCAACAGGGGTCATAAGGGTGGGTGAAATTAAGCTCTGTCTCCCAAGAAGAGAATATCTACATATATTAAATGGATTTCTTCAATTATTTATTTAAATCAGTATATACTCATGTATATTTTATACTCTGAGTTATAATTTAGTATTACATAATTTATTTTGTTGTTCAAATTATCCCAACTTTGGCTATTGGGAGCTCCTTCATTTCAGGTTGGCTCTTGTGTCCCTTTGACAGGTCCTCATCCTTTCATTTTTAGAGTAATCAAATGATTATTTTTTTACAATGTTTTTCTCTTGCACAAGTCATCTACGATATATTAAAGCTGTTAATCTCCTTAACTATAATTATCATTGCAGGTAAACTTGGAAAATTATGTTTTCTTTTACCATAATTACTTAAGTAGCCAGATTATTCTATTTTTTCAAATTAATGTTTTTCACTTCTGATTCCTTAGTCCACATGGAATTCATTCAAGTGATTGTCGAGTTTTAAAAATGACTACATATACCTACTAACTGTGGAAATCAGTGATTTATGTAAAATATTTGGTTCTTCCACTTTCAGATGCATGTTAGGATCATACTTCCTCTGATATTGGTGAGGCCATGTAATTCTTGCTTCTCAAAGAATTATGAGTAGAAATAATGTTTCAAATACAAATCTGAAGTTTCTTGGGAACTCATGTTTTAAGGAAAAAAATGTTTGCCATATAGATTTTTACTGTCTAAATATAATCTCCTTGTATTTTATGCTTACCTGTAAATTGTTTCTGGCATTGTTTAAATCAGAAAATCCATCAGATTTCTTGTTATTATAGAGGAGTTGATAAATCAAATATTTTGGATAAAATCTCATATTCTTGGTATAATCTCATATATTTGCTATATTTGTGTAGCCAGCAAACCATTTTATTTTAGCTAGAGATTCTGAAGCTTACTGGCCAATTAGAATACACTTCTTTCTTTTTCATATTACTTTTGTGGATAGGAGAAGAGAGTGGTATGGGTTAATGTCGAAACAGGCAGGATGGAGAAAAAGTATTAATATATGATTATTTTAAATATAGTGCTTTATTCTAAATGTAACTGAAATTTCCAAAGTATACAATCTTTTCTCAACCTTTTTTCTATGAAGACTATTTATGATAATGATGTTATCTCATTATTCTGAAGATCTATTTGGAAACATCTCAATTTTTTCTCCCTTCCTGGTGGCAACAAGAAAGATGATGTCAGAAAATTGCCAAAATGTAGAATCCTGCCTTGTCCACTGTGCCTGCAGTGGCTGAGGCTAATATTTCAATGTCCTGTTCCATCATCATCATTCTGAATGCTGTTAAGAGCTGGAGTTACTAAAGGATGGGGCACGGTCTTTCTCAATAAAAAGCACATCCCTTTGACTTGTATTAATTGCCTAAAGGAAATAATAAGTAGTAAACTTAGCTCATTTGACACAAATTATCTGTAGAGAAGCACTATTCGGTCAGGCCCAAGAAGCCCTGACGTTCATGGACTGAAGAACGGTCTTAGAGTCGGCCCAGTGCTTCCCTAAGTCCCATGCCTAACTCTTTATCTAGCACTGTGGTTTCCAGACTTTGTTAGTTTGTACTCTTAGATGTGCATAGTTTGAAAAAATATGTAAGTACCTCTTCTTTAAAATTTAGACATTTTAAGGAATTTAATTTACAGTATATGGTAAGTATTTACTTATTAAGATAAAACTCTGATGATACTCATTTAAATGCATCAAATGAAATAAAAATACCATAGTAATTTAATATCCACCATCTTCCATTAAAAAAAAATACAAAGCTCTCAAAAATGGGAAATTATATATCGTTCCTTTTACTCCCTCAACTTATATTTCCTTCCTGTTCATGCATATAATTTTATTTTACTATATTTTACTATATTGTACTATATTACTATATTGTTTTCTATAAAGTCTTTTATCAGTAACATTATAATTTATATTGCAAACATATATATAAGGATATAAAATATTTTTGGTTATAAATTTTCCATGAATATGAGTTACAAATGTTAAAAATTACCTTCTGGAATGGATAGCATTCACAAATATTATTAGCATACAATATATCAGAATAAATATATTAAAATGCAGATAAACATAGAAATTAAAATGTTATTAGAAATACATATTTTGATGATACAATTGGAGTTTAATCTTTTTAAAACTAGCTATGTGTCAATTAAAAAATATTAAAATGAGATAGGATCCTAATTTTAAGTTTCATAGATATATTTGTTGAGAACTCCATTCACAGAATAAGTAGATGGAAAGGGAAGAAGGTTGTGTTATTGTTATATTTTTACTAGAAATGTTACTTGTCTTTGAATTTCTTTTACATATATACTGAAATCAAAAATATATTTTATAATCAATTATTAGATACTTTGATAAAGTTGCCCTCCAATTTTTTTTTGAAAGTAAACAACCAGAAAACATCTGGTTTGCAAAAAGGATTTGTTACCTAGCTATTAAAGTCATTCACTTTCTCAACACCTAAATCTATATTCTGAGTGGGTTCTTATTTTGGCTCTTGAAATTTTGAGACCCCAGGGTAATTGATTCCAAGTACAATTTTTTTAATACATATTTATTAATAAAACAGTATACTTTGCCCTAACTTGTTATGGTTAGTAATCATATATAGTAGAAAATTCATAATTCACCTGGCACATATTTGAGGGGAAGAGGAGAAAAATCAATCTTTATGCCAGACAATATATGTAAACAAAGATCATCCTCAGAAAACCAGAACTGTGGCCCTCCTACCCATGGTAAACACAAAAGTATGTTACCTTTGAGGAGCTTTTAATCTATTGAACAGAAAACACAATAAACATTTTGAAATATTATTCTAAAAATTATATAGGTCAAATTAGTTATAAATGAATTAAGCATATGGAGAAATTTACCTGGGTTTATTGCTTAGGGTAGACTTCATGGAGGTAAACTACCTTACAATCTAGAAAGGAAGGGGAAGCTAACATTAAACATTTCTGTGTCAGACATGGCCACATGACATTTAATTTGATCTACACACCATCATTTGGCCTGGGTAATATATTAATTTTATATATGAGAAAACTGACGGTCAAGAGAGTAGAATAATTTGCCCAAAGACAGAATCACTCCTTGTATTGAAAAAGGTGGCAATTCTACTTGTATCTCATTGAGATATCTCCATATTGCTTTCCACAGAGGTTGCACTAATTTGCAGTCCCACCAGCAGTGTATGAGTGTTCCTACCTCTCCGCATCCACGCCAACATTTGTTGTTTTGGGTCTTTTTGATAAAGG
>CAUYSK010074533.1:0-35203 GCA_963575035.1 Avahi laniger | reverse complement strand
AGGCAAAGCCCTGCACCAGTCTGAAATGATGTTGCACACATGCTGTTAGACTAGTTGCTAATGGAAATACTTGTCACTCAGCTTGGAAGGCCCTTGCTATATTTTTCACTCTCTAATCCCTAGTCATTATTACAATCCTCTTAACTAACACTTCCTCTAGAAGGCCTTCTTATAGCATCATCCCATGATAACTTTGGAGCAGATATTGTTTAAAACTGTCATGTTAATTATCTTCATATATGTATGTTATCTTATCTCCCCCGTTATATAGAATGGTTTTCAAGGATAAGGACTCTACTTCAAATGCCCTCAGTTGATCTCCTCCAAATATAGAAAATTAGAGAAATATTTTTTTAGAAGAATGAAAGAATCATAGGCATATAAGTGTCAATAGTGATAAAAATAAATAAAACAACAGAAGCACTGATTAATCATGTGGCTAACTGGTAGAAGCTCTGGTATAGGGTCCAGGAAGCTTGAGTTCTAACACAGAAACTGACTGAAGGAGCAAGTTATAACCACCACATACTCCAGATTTGCACTCTACTATTCATAAAATGTAAATAAACCTACTTTTCTTGGCCTTTAGGAGGAATTGAGAAAGCCAAAATAATGCTAATGAATTCTAAAATCAGTGTATCTTCTTGGCACTCCATCTTCTCTATTAGACTCATTGAAATATTCTAGTTCAGACATTTTAACAATTCTGCATTGTACCTAGGTGGCTGTAGCTTAAAGAAGTCTTTAATCTTGGCAAATATTAAAATGAAAGGTCACTGGAGCCCGAGGAGGAATTCTGTTCAAGAAGGCAATTAGCATAAGTCCTACACATGACCCTATGTGTTCAGAACTTTAAGGCTACTATTCTATTCCCTTTAATATTTTCTTGATCTGAAATTAGTTTTTATTTAGTATAATATCAGAACCATAAAAAGAATTTAGCTGTAACATCAGAATCACCAGTGAAAAATTAATTCTAGGAAAAGAGAAAGCTGAGTGCTTAGAGAATCCCCAACTGGATAAAACATCCAACTCTCAGGGATATGTCACTGATTCAAGGATAAAAACGAACCTTCCTGTGATGGTGCCCTACAGAACTTCCTTCCTCCGTCGTAGCTGTGAAATCCTAGAAGAAGTGCACTGACATGGGTTTTGAAAGGCAATCTGGTGCAGGCCTTGGTTCTGAAATGCATATGGCCCTCTCCCCACCACTCAAATATCTAACGATGCTCCTTTCCCATCCCCCATTTGCTCTTCCCCCTCCATGTGTTTGAAAGTGTCTATCACTATGTCACTTCTCCTGAGAGTATATTTATTGCTATTCATTCTTTCAATATTCATTTTGTTTCTAGTATTTGCTTATCACTCTGCTGAATGGTGTGGAGTATGTTGCCCTCAAGGACCACTGTAGTCTAGAGGAGTAGGAGGAGAGCTGTATTTGTGGCTCACTGACTACTGAACAGACCAAGCTATGGACATACAGTTTATTTAACATCTATTATGATTGACAGATGATATGATGATTATCGTCTCTATATTTTAAATGCAAAAGCTAAGAAGAAGTTAAATGATGTTTTTCAAGGTCACATATTTGTCACTGGGCTTTGATGTAGCCCAGGTCTGTTGATATCAACTTCATGTTCTTTCCACTGCATAATATGTTTATAAGTAACTATAACAAATGGTTTAAAAAATAAATATTACAAATTGTAAGTGAAAGTAGAGATAACAGAGGAGATAAAACCCAGATAGTTTATTTTGTCAAAGCCATAACCCTGGTGTATATGTTTTTATAGAATTGAGACTTAATATACATTTGTTGAGTATAATCTCTGCTTGAAAGTGGCAGGAAAATAGGGTTTTAAAGAAAGTGTGTGTATGTGCAGGAAGTAGAATTTGAGATTGACCCTAAAGAATGAGAAAGATTTGGGTATGCACATATTAGGAATTAAGTGATGGGAAATTATCTCTTGGCACATGGAAACAGAATGATCTAAGACATTGAAGCAGGAAATACTAGAGACTTTTTGAACCCATGAATAGTCAAGTCTGAATTAATCAAATCCTTGAAAGGCAGAAAAAAATATTCTAAAGTTAGAATTTCAAATCCTGGATTACTTGTGTGAAAATAGAGTGAACAATGCTTTTAGGATTAGAATAATTCTACTCTACGTGAAACCTCTCCATTTATGGAGTGTCATGAGTAAGTCTAGCTCTGGGGATTCTCTACCCCTGTGGTTCTCACTAAACTCCTCTTGGGTGACCTGATGTAGCCTGGTACAAGTGAAACATTTCTTTGAAGTGTGTGTTCATCTTAAAAATTCCAGTATGTTTTGCATTTATTCACGTTTGATCTGGTTTAAAAATATTTCCCAAGATCATTGAACAGAATAGGCACTCCTGGGAAAAAGGATCATACATACCTGTGGTTTCATGTGATCTGTGACAAACTGCCTCTAATGGTGAAGATCTACATTCCCTACTTAGAGTCTGTCTTTACAGGACTTAACTTGATAACATATTTTCCTCTCAAGAAAAAAACAACAAAACAAAGTACAGGGTGTCCCCAAAATCACATACATAGGGAAAATGGACAATTGTAGCTAAAAGTACAGGGAATGTATACAGGGAAAATTTCCCATTTTCCCTATGTATGGGGACTTTTGGGACACCCTGTAGAACAAAGATAGTATGACCTTTATCTGTTACTCAAATTTACAGAATCTTAAACATTTTGAGACTCTGAGGAGGTAATTATGGCCATGTAGTGGGCTTGCAGGAATTGGATCAGGAAATGCCAGACTTAATAAAAAACCTTAGTTAGATTTTTTTTTTTCCTCCAGAAGAGCTGGCTTTAATATCCAAATAAAATTGTGTTATGAAAAAATTCTAAAGATTATAAGCAAGAAAAATTCTGTTCCAAAAAGAAAATATAGAAGCAAGCATTGTGAGAGAAGATATCACCTCTCCCGGGTACATGTTCTCTCCACAGCACACCTGGGCTTTTTCTCTTAATGATAGAATCCTTCCCATGCCCCTGGCAGAAACCAGAGGCCCTGAGAGAGGCACTTGAAGAAGCTACATCACCTATAAACCAGTTTTACCCTTCCCTTTTTGTTTTATCTTTCTTCAACCCATTCAGACAACCATTAGGTGGGCTCCACTGGCTTAGATCCTTACAAGTTTTCTAAGCAAAAAGGTGAAAAAACCTACTCACCCAAGGGCAGGGCACAAATGATAACAGTTACCGAAAACAAGATGCTTTCAATGAGTAGAGCTGAGTTCAGAAGCTTACTATTTTGGGCTAAACATTGCAACAATACCTGGCACTTAAATTGCACTTTCTAAAATGAATGAACAGATTAATGATTCAATCAATAAGTATGTTTTCCTTGTCTTTCTTCCTCCCTCCTTGAAAGCCATTTTTGGGCATCTACTATGTTGCAAACACTGGTATAATAGACACTTTCCTTGTCCTCGAGGACTTGAATTAAGCAAAGGAGACGTCAAGGAAGCACGTGAACCATGACATGAAAGAAATGGAAGAGGATGATCTTGGGTTAGGGTGTTCTAGAACACAGAGAAATCACTTCACAAAATGCTTATGATATCATTAAAAACTCTGAGGTTGCTAGAAATAGGATCCTAATGTCCATTTTAACATGAAGCAACTGAGGCTTAGAGAAGCTAGTTAACTTGTCCTAGATCACGAACCTAAAAGGTAATAAATCCAGGACTAAAAACAGTAATCTGCCTTCCTTTTTATCACTCTACACTATCTCAAAAAAGAAAAGGCATATTTCAACGTACTAATTTTAAGACTATCAGAATATGGCAACAAGTTATGCCTGCCCCCCTTCTACTTAAAAGATCTAATGCTGATCAGGTCTAATTTGTGAATTTTGAATCAGGAAAGTTTATTGATGCAGGGATAATCTTAAACTTTAATATTAAACATTAGGATTGTGGAATGCAATCCACCTTCTTCTTCTTCAGATTCTACATCATTCCAATTTGCTACCAGAAAGAACAATCATTCTATAATTAGATCAAAATTTGCACATACTATAGATTATGCAATCCAGTCTCTAGTGTCCCTTCTGCACATTGGCACCAAGCCTACCTCATGAGACCAGCTGTGGACATTTCCCTAACTGTGCATTTCAAAGGTGAACAAACAGTCTCAACAATGTTAATCAGCGTGCCTGATCTCACAAAACTGAAAAGTGGTAGATACAGGTTTTGAGCAGGTCTTTGTGAGTTTGAAACTCTTGTTCCTTCCACTGTATAATGGTTCATTATATTTTTATATTCTGTTTGCAGTTGCAGTTAAAGCTAGAGATTTTAGGTGCTTTCTGTCTGGGAACCAAGACATCTCTCTCACCACTATTTCTTTTACATAAAACCTTTCTGATTCTAAAAGAAAAAAAAAATCCTCAAAAATGGCTCCATTTTCTGCCATCTGATGTTCACCCCTGAACCTCCACATCTTTTAGATGAAGCAGCAGTATAGCTATGGCTGAGCACACCCCCGGGGCTTAGAAGCAACATTTCTTACCTTTGCAAACAAGATCATCTGAAGATGTGCAAAAGCGGACAGCCATTGCTCATATTTTAGCTTTATTTCCAAGATAGTCTGTCTATAATAATGTCTGAATTTGAAGATTTGTTTATATGACCTGAGTCTACTTATGTAAACCATTGACCATCTGTATATGAGTTTTCAAGGAATGGATTGAAGGTGGACATATAATTTTATCACTAATGTCAGAATAAAGAAGGGTCTCTTGCAAAGCAAATTTTAATAAAAATAAATCAACTTGACTGCTATTCTCTAGATAATATTTCCTTGGTGGAGGAGAGAAGTGGCCTGCAACTATTATTTTAATTTTCATGTACTATTTTTACCTCTTAAAATAACCAATAAATAACGGCAGAAAATAAATGAGATTCATAATGAAGTACAAACACAACTGAGTTCCATAAAATACTTATTTGCAGTAAACTGGCACTTAGTGGTATCTGAACATAACGAAATATAAACAGGGCATATTATTGCATGAAAATTTTCTATAATGTGATTCTTTTTTTTTTTGCATTTTTATTTACAGATCCAATTACAGGTAATGGAAAAAGAATTGGAAAAAGTCTATACCTTTTTTTCTCCTGCTCTGTTTTCTCAAAAGCTAATCTTCAAAATGTAGCAATGACAAATATAAGTACTTCATAGCAATTTTGTGTTTATGGAGCTAATATTTACCTTTCTATTTACCAATAATCACAATGGTTAATTTTTACAAATAATCATAGTTCCATCAGGGGATTGCTGGGGAGAATAAATAAACCAGGAAATGTAGAGCACCTATCCAGTGGCTGTTGTGAAGATTGAAAGAGTCCCTGGCACTTAGTCGGTGGCTGGTAAGCATTGAGCTTTATTTCCATGTTCAAGGATCTGCAGAGTTCTATGATAATATTTCCTAACTGTGTTCTGGGTGATTTAATACCACTATGTGACAATCACATGTGATTATCAGTCTTTAGGCTCTATGACATCTGACCTCTGTCAAAGATTTTGAAAACTTGTATACACCTTGGTCTATTTTTAAATGTTTAGTTGGGAAATTTTATGCTCATATATAATCACTCTTCTCCCCTGTGTTCATTATGGTCAGCACTAATCAAACCAAGCATTTTCTAGCTGAGTATATACAAAATCTCATGATCCTTTTTAACATATACACTGAACACCACTTATCAAATTATCTTAGGCAGCACAAAAGATGTAACCCATTTGCCATTCTTCTGGAAATACATCCTAATGACATCATTCTGAGCTGTAGTTTAAGAAGAGAGTTAAGTCGTAGGAGAGGACTAAAGTGTCAGGAGGAAAACAATGACTGATGTTCCTTTTAGCATCTGCTAAGCCCATTCCTTGACATAAACACTCAGTCTTTATTATGCCTGCATGGTGATTTATAAGAACATAAATTATAACATTTTGGAAATTGTCAATAAGAGTCTCCAATAATATCATGCAGATGCTTCTGTAAACACAACAGCAACATTTATCCTTCAAATGGCTGGGAAGGAAGAGAATGACAACCGACAAATTCTTTTAACGTTCAGAGAAATATTATTGCACCTCTGCTCTCACTTACGGGAAAATTAATTAACCTTCAATGCAGAATTTACAGAGAAACAAGAAAAATGGATCAATGTAGGTCTATTTCAGTAACATTGAGGTCACTGAAATGTGGGTATGTTCTTAACATGTGATCCATTATTCGAAGACTATGCAAAGGGGAACATTTTCTCACTGTATCCTTCTAGGAAAAGAAATGGCTCCAAATTAAAATGTGTCCAAGTGTGAAGTGAAAGTATGGAACGAGTGGTGGAAGGGGTTCTATTATCCTGTCCTCCTGAGAGGCAGCCTGAGATAATTCTGGATTATACTTTTCCTGTGACTCTATTTAATGCAGCGTTCATTCTCTGCAGCACAGCAGGTCTGTTGCACCTTATATCCATGTAACTCTTGGCCATTTGCTTTGTGGTGTCTGCCCAGTTGAAAATCGCTCCCTCACCCACAGGAGTGGTATTCTGAAGTCTTCTTATGTGACCCTGACCCTCTGGCCAATCTTGATTGGACCACAAGGGACACTTGACTAACTTGACTCTCTTGTGATAATCTTTAATTGGAATTTAGGGAATTCCTGAGAGCCAGATTGCACATGTTAAACTTAACTTATGTCCATTTTGGATTTTGAGGAGCAGTCATTTTCTACCATTGCATTGTTTTAATAGCAGTGAAAACTGGTGTACAAGGAGAAAGACAGAGACAGGTTTGCTAAAACAAGCGCAGACAAGCAAGGAAGAGGAGCCAATTCTCTCAAGGTTTCTCGAGGGTTTTATATTTTTAGGATCCAGTCTCTTTTGGGCTGGATTCTTGGTCACCACAACTGATCAGAGTGAAGCTGACCAGAGGGAATAACAATCTGTTAATTCCATAATTTGACCTGTTAAGGCATTAAGGATTTGTTTTGCCTTTTTGGAAAACTTCTACATTGGTGGTCTTGGCCCTGTCTTGTCCTTACTACTTTGTAAGAGTCACTGTTTTCTTCACCATCTCCAGCCCTTCGACTTTAATCTTACTTCCCAAAGAGAAATGCTCCTCAAATTTAATTACCATGTCAATGCACCTTCCACAAGCTTCTGATTTGGAGGGTTAGCACCTAAGCTGATATTCTTTTCCTGAATCCACACACTATCAGTCCAATCTTTCTAGCCAATGTGAAGAATAGGCCTGAGATGAACATATATGCTTTCCATGGGGCTACCTTCATTAGGCCTCCAGTTCCTGATCATGCCTATTATTTTTAATGAATATTGTGACTAATGCTTGCAACAGCTACAAGTTTTACACATATGCACATATGTTATATATGTGTGTATATACAGATGCATTTTATGAGTGGAAAATGGATTCTGACAGCAGATAAATAATGGTACAAATTTCAAGTAGCTGGTAAGTAGCCAAATTGAAATTTTAAATCAGGACTGTCTAATTCCAGATTCCAAAATTATTTGCAATGCACCAAATTGTCTTGTCCATCTCTTCCTAGACAAGCAAGTATCCTCAGTATCAAGTATCAAGTATCAGTATCAAGTATCCTTTGCTTAACCATACCTATGGCCAATAAAGTAAATTTACCTTATTCAATGCCAATACATGTAATGTTTCTTTGAGCAGTTTCCTTAAGTCAACGCAAACGGCTGTCAGCTTCCACTTAAACATGCATGGGCACATGAGTTCTTCTATGGTGCCGAAAGCTTAAAGACAAAAGTGTGTCTTAGACTTCACATTAATATATACACAATATAGAATATGGTTGTTTTTAGGTTTCCAAGCTGTTAGTCCAAAGACCACACATAACAACTCAATTTTTCCCAATTTTATTCCACCAAAGAACCCTCCAGTACACAATAAGTAACATATTTTATAAACACACTCAAAGTGAAGTTGGAGAATGGGATACCCCAGAGTCCAAACACCAGATCTTAAACAGGGTTCAAGATAGAGATTGTTGAAAAATAAATCCCTGAATTTCTCCTTCAAGCTGTTCACGTTATTTCCAATCCAACTAATAGTAATGATCAGCATGGTACTTTCCACACTACAAGTCCTCTATTAAGCACTGTACATACATTATTTAATATTCACATAAGCCTACATATAATACAATTATCACATTGTATGAGAAAGCTGAAACACATAGAGGATGAGAAACTTACCATCACAAATGTAGGTACCAAAGCGGGATATCATTTCAAAGATGGCAAAGCCTATGTTCTTACCACCATGTTATTTCTCCCAAATTGGGGTTCATAGTTTTTCATAAACTATTTCAGCCACTGTGGTTCTATTACCACTCTTACCTTCTAAGACATAATTGGGGGATGGCAACTGCTTTCTTGCTTCAACCTTGTAATTTTGGGGGAATAGATGGGTTGTAAGAAATGGGAATGGAGGGGGAGAAAAGGCGGTGATGCCAAAAGCAGAGACTCAGGTAATAGCAGGAAAATTCCACCTTCTCAGACATGCCCCTGACTTTAAGAAGGAATGTAACAAGCTTGTGGTAAACACTGAGTTCCAGCTTCCTACACTCAGGCCCTCAGGCTATAGGTTTCTACTTTGTAGTATGTATTTCTCTTTTCTCCTTCAAACTTGTTGATGTTCATTTCAACCTATCTTTCACCTGCATCTCTTACCTTTGCTATTCTAAATGTGGTCTTTGGACTAGCAGCACTGGCATTGCCTGATACGAATGTATAACATCAACTCCAAATCAGTGCTACTAAATAAGAATCTGATATTTGACAAGATCCCCTCATGAGTCAATGCACACTGAAGTTTCTGGGCATTGCTCAAAACCTTATCCCACCCAGGATATTCATGCTCACCATCCTCGCCCTTGTTTATTAACTCTGGTTCTTTCACTTTCTCCTCTCTCTCCCTCTCCTTCTCTCCTGTGCAATAGAATCAGAAGCAGGAGGAGCAAATAACCTACATTTCTATAGGCCCTCATCACAGACACTACCTCAAAACCCTGATGCCTGTGATGAGAAGAAAGCTTGAGAACATTGCAGAACTTCTCATTCTGGGTGAAAATATCTCTTTTTCCAGACCTTGAGAAATGAAGCTTCAGTATCTGTCCTCTTCCATCCATTCTAAAGTGTTCACATTTATCTGTTAGAATGTTTTCCCGGATGCTAAATATAACTCGTTCCAAGTGCATGACCAGGCATCTTTTCTTGCTCCAACCTCAGTTGCTATTAAGGACAGACGCATACTAATTTATCCTTCAAAAACCCTTACTATTGAGTCATTTCCTCATTTCTCTTCCCCTCCAGGCTATAAACTGATTTAACTAATTCCACCGTCTGCAGCCACTCTTGAGATCCATCCTGCCTCCCTTTAGTGGCTGCAGTGGCTCCTTCCAACTGCCCTATAATTTTGAAAACATGTGAAGGCAGATTTGGAATCAACAGGAATCCTCTTCACCTGCTCCCATCCTTCACCCGCTCTCTTCCTCGAATCCCCGAAGTGATTTCCAAACAGCTGCTTACAAGAACATCTACGTGGTTGTGTTGAGCTCAGTCCCAGGCTAGTCATTATAAAGAACATTTACTAGAAATCTTATTTGTGTGTGTGTGTGTGTTTATGAATCCTGAAGCCCTTATTTCATTACTGTTTTCACAGAACTCGAGATCTGTTGGGAATGATAAAGGATCACTCTCATTAAAAACACCAATTTACCTCTGTTCTATCCATTCCCCTAAATTTTGTTAGTATGATAATCAGAAACCAATGGAAAAGAAAAAAGGATACCTCTGTTTAAGATTTAAAGGCAAAAAATTCACCACTTTGTCTTTGACTGTGGGATAAGGAATTGAGAATGCAGTCTTCAGGAGATACAAAAACCTGCATCACATTCCTTTAACAAGATAATTGGCGCAGTCACCCAGCACTGGGTCATTTGCCCAGTTGATAGTTAGAAGTTTCTCCCTCTGAAGGTTTATCTCCTTGAGATGAAAAATTATGGAGAAGGGAAGAGAAAAGGGAGCCAGAAAGACAACTGACAAATTGCCTGACTAATTGATAAAGAAGCCAGGGCATGAGAAAGGAGGAGGGCAGTAGCTCTCTTGAAAGCATCTTGTGCAAATATAATAAATGATGTTTGGGTATGGAAAAATGTATCTCTTCCCAGCTTCTATTACTTTAATATCTAAGTCAGTCAAAGTGAAACAGCACTCATTTTAGATGTTTAATAATAAATGTAAGCCTTCTCCTGCTTTATCTTTTGCTTAGTTTAGTTAGAAATTCCTAACAAGTTCTAGCAAGTTCTCCTTCATAAAGTAAGAAAAGACACCTCTCAGTTATATTAATTTGGTAATTGATTTGGTAAGGAAATTCTTCTTACCAAATAAAAAGAGAAACTAGGTTACCCCTGAATAATTTCCCCAACTCCTCCGGTGAGGGACCCTGAATTGTACCTTACTGTAACTTGGTCCCGTTCATTTTTCCACACCGAAATCATAACTACATTGTTTACAAGGACAAAAATCTAATTTAAACTGAATCCTGAGGCCCTTAAGCTAGAACAAGCAAACACATCGACTGAGAAAATGCCTTCTGGTAAGGCTGGATCTGGGAGTTCAACAAAATCATTAGCTATCTCACTCTTTCTAACACTGGCCTCTGTGGCCCCTGCTTAGGCAGTGAAATGTGTATTACTATGTTGTAAATCAGAAACTTAAGGATTATACACATTTTATGCCTATCATGTAGTCTGGCCATCCGTAAAATCAGGACAATAATATGAACCACAAGGAGCTGTGTGGGAGGAATACTTAGGCTATAGTCTATAACACACTTAACATTTAAGCATATTATAAATAAAGAATATATATAATATATATCTTCCCAGGTTAACATTTTTAGTTCTAATCCCATCTTCAAAGTATCAAAATATGACATATAGATATCTAATTGCATTGACCCACCACACAGTCAAAAATCCACATATAACTTTTGACTCTCCAAAAAGTTAACTACTAATTGCCTGTTGATCAGTAACATAAACAGTCAACTATCACATATTTTGTATGTTATATTCCACATGTATTACATGTGTTATATGTATTATACACTGTATTCTTCATAAGGTCTTCATCCTTGTCTGTCTTCATGTTAAGTAGATTATGAGGAGGAAGAAGGGGAGGGGTTGGTCCTGCTGTCTCAGGGGTGGCAGAGAGAGAAAAGAGGTGGAGGGGATGGAAGGAAAGACAGGAGAAGCAGGCACACTTGGTGTAACTTTTATTGAAAATAAGCCCCATGTAAGCAGACCTGTGCAGTTTGACCCTGTGTTGTTCGAGGGCCAAGTGTAATTGGATAATTCCCAATGTGGATTGCCTTCCCACCTTAATGTCTTCTTCAGATACTGTGCTTGTCTAATTCTGTAATACCTCTTTCCATTGATATTCTTTTACCCTACTATTTCATTGTAAATGATCCAGGTTTATAAATAATAATAGGCTTCCATGTGTTATTGACCTTTCACATGATTCTTCTTGATTTCTCAACTAGTGGAGGGTAAATACCTGAGGGGAAGACATCTAGTCTACTGCTCTGCCTCCATCCTCCATTCACCTTCCACAGGTTATGCTTACTAAATATTAGGTAGGCTTGGATATGTGAGGGCTGCATGCACTGTACCTATTGTTTGAATAATCATTTGTAGTATGGGGATAATTAATCCAACCTCATAGGGCTAGTATAAGGAAACTTAAGGTTAAAAAAAAAAAAAATACACACACACACACACACACACATACACACACACACAGGTTGAGTGTCCTGTATCTGAAATGCTTGGGGCCAGAATGTTTTGGATTTCATATTTTTTTGGATTTTGTAATATTTGCATATACATAATAATATATCTTGGGGATGGGACCCACGTATAAACATAAAATGTATTTATGTTTCATAAATGCTTTATACATATAGCCTGAGGTAATTTTATATAACATTTTTAATAATTTTGTTCATGAAACAGTGAGGAATTTTCCACTGGTGGAATTTTTAATTTGTGATGTCATGTCTACACTCAAAAAGTTTTGAATTTTGGAGCATTTCAGATTTCAAATTTTCAGATTAGGGATATTCAACCCATATTTTTTTTCCCCACAAAGATGTCCATAGATACGGAGCCCAAATTTTTTATGTCATTGTTGTTGTTTTGGTTCTCACCACTGTGGGCTTATGATGCCAAACGTAGAATACAACAGGACAACAGACACTTCATATGGGTATGTGACTAACTGATCCTACATTCAAGTTCTTTCTTTTGCCATTTTCCTTACGATAACATAGTAAAATGACTGACACCACAAATATTCTCGGGAAAAATTTCCTTGCTCAAACTGAAAAGAAATGTAAAGATTTTAAGTTTTAAATGAACAACTCAAGGTCACAAGGAGAATGTTTGGAAGCACATTAAATAAACACATGCAAATAGCAGAACATATGCAAATTCTTCCCAGCAGTTTTGCCTCTGTTTCTGGCCTCTGGAAATCCATGGAAGTTAGCTTGAAGAGCAGGTTGGAGTAGAAAAGGAGGTGGAGAGAAATCTGAGATCCCTGTGCAACTCTAGGAGAATGTGCCCTTTTTTCTATGAGCGGTGCTATGGGGAAATAACACACTGCATTAACTGGTATAGACATGAAACCCAGAAATAGAAATAACTGTTTCAATTGTCAAAAGTTTGGAAGGAGAAAAAAATAGCAAAAATTCTTTGCTCCAAATATTCTTTTCTAATTAAGAACATTAGCACAGAGGTGACTCTATATTTTGGACCTTTTATTTGCCTATTACTGTGAGCAAATATTTCTAATATGTAATGTCACTGGAATATTCAATCCTAAAAACACATAAGAATAACTGAAAAAAAAATCTAACATAGAAATGAAGAATAGAGCAGCAACAGTTCTTAATAAAAGCAAAAAAACCAACAACCCCCCCCAGCAAAAAAAAACCCAAGAGTATCCAGGGGAAGCATTTTGAAGTTTAAAACCTTGATTTTGGCAACCTTATAATGAATAAATCTTGGGCCTATTTTTATTGGATGGAGATAAAATTTAAGGATGGCTATCAATGTACACTGTGGGTATATATGGAAGTAGGGGAGCTATACATAAAATGAAAAAACATGTCCTTGCTCTACTTAATTTAATAATGCACCTCATAAAGGGTCTAGTAATTTATCTTATTTATTGTGTTCTTACAATAAATACAGAATAGTTGTGAAACACATACACTTTGGAGCCAGACCAAACCAATTTTGAGAAGTAGATTCTGTCATTTCCTAGTTGTGAATCTCTGGGTGAACTCCCTCTCAGTTTAACATTTTTCATCTGAAAAATTGAGATAATGTCAGTGCTTCCTATTGTAAGATTACATGAGAAAATATATAATGTCTTTAGCCATGGCTGGCACATAAAATGCACTGAATACATGTTGGTGATGATATTGATGTGGACAGTGATGATGGGAATGATGATGATGATGCCTGATTTTGCACCTACAGTAAGACCCACTCCCTTAAGGAAACTTTTTTGGAGGCACAAGAACTTTTAGAGATGCTCTTTAAGATCTTAAAATAGTTAAGACATTATTAAAAAGTCACCTGAAATCCAACAAAAACATTCACGCCAAGTCATAGAGGCACTAAATTCTAAAATCAACCAATGTTAAGAATAAAAGGAAATAAAGCCAAGCATCTTCATTTTGTAGGTGTGGAAATTGAGAATCACACCCTAATCAGCAGCATCTATGACTCTGAACTACTGGTCCAGTATCTTTGAAATGTAACTCATTGAAAACTATACAACTGCCCACATTATTCCCGAAACACCGTGACAAACTCTCTAAGGAATGGATTTAATAGAGTTAGCATCACAGGGACACATGTGGAGTCAGTACTGATAGAAATAGGGTAAAAAAATGACCAAGGCATGAATAGATAATAAACAATCTGGTATATTTTCTGCCTTGTCCAAAAAATGAGGATCATGAAGCTGAATACACTAGCCAAAGGTCTGCAGAGCACATGCTTTTCCTTGGTTATTTACAAAACAAGACAAATACTTCATGGGATATCTACACCAATGACAATATAAACATTGCATCACTTGAATTTTAAAAACTCACCTTTCCAAGACAATTCCCTGCTGTAGAGGGGAATGCCAACTAACAATAGCAGGAAGAATGGTAGTATTCAAAAATCAACATTTTATGATCACCAATGTAAGAAGTAAGTCGGGCAAGGATCATTCAAAGGTAGGAAAAGGAATAGTGAAAGTTAAAGAGGAAAAGGGGTGATCTTTTTGCACCGCATCACATATACTTTCATCTGCAATGCACACCGTGATGGAGTGACCACTGTTACAAAGTGACTTTTGAGGATCTGGGCTGCAGCCTGGAGCTAGACAGGAATTCAAATTCACCACTGTGCTCTCATAAGTGTGCACCAGGAATGGACAACTTCATCTACAATAGCATCTCTGAGACAGAATTTTGCCATTCCTATAATATGTCTGAGCAGAAATGCCCGGACCAGTCAAGGATATCTGAGAGTATTTGCAATGAGCAGCTGGCAAGCTGTGGCTTGCACACCGAATGATGCCTTTTCCCAAGACTCAAGCTAGAGTGGTGGCAGCAGTTTCTTAGCCTCAGATAAAAATATTCTGGACTTTACGTTCTACTTGACAGATAAGATATGTGTCTAATATACACATATTGAACAATTTGTCCCTTCCCTTTCACCTGAGCATCTGCTCCATCACTCTAACAGCTCTGTCCTATTAGCCCCATGACGAAAGGAGCACACTGACTGACGGTCTAAGCCTGCTCCTCACTCAACTATGAATTTCCCCGGTACTTGACGAAGCACATCAATGTGATTCTGCTCACCGCCACAGGCCTGCCTTCCTGCTTGAAAGCACACCCACAAACCCGAACAGTGTTAAAGGATGTTGATGAAGTGGATGTCTTTCCACGAATGATGACCCAGGAGGAAAACAGAAATAGACATGGTAAGCAATCAGGAAACGTCAGCAAACCTTAGAGAAACCCTTCAAACACACCGCAGCATTGAGACAAACATCAAAACTAACGGAGTGTGCATGAAGGGATGTGTGTTTGCCCAGAAAAGGGAGGTAGGAAATGAAGCGAGAAGCCAAGCGGAAGGGCTGTGTGTGTTATTTAGGGGCTAAGAGCGTGGCAGAGGAAGAATACAACTCACGCTGTCAGTCTGCGAAAAAGGTAAGAAGGTAAGTTGAAGATGGAGTGGACACTTGATATTTTTGTCTGTCCTCCATTCATTTCCCGAACTCTAGCTATATCCCTTCATTTTCCTTGGTGAACTACCTCTCCACTATTTTGTTAACCTGCTGCTGAGGTGTAAAGGGACTGATCCTGCCTGATTATCAGGCATAACAGTGTCCCTCGGGAATGGTCAATGAGAATGCCACGTAATCCTGGACATAATGATTAATTTAAAGCCAGGCATATAACCCAGGCCACAACAATTTGAAACACTGAGACACAAGCGTAGGTCATTAATTGCAGCTCTTGGGAAATAGAACATCTCTTTCTGCTGAACTCAAATAAAGATCCTCTGGGAAGCAGAGGCCAAGATGAGATTAGACATACAAATATATATATATGAAATACACATAATATATGTTGTGTGTGTCTGTGTGTGTTTATGGGGAGGTGGGGAGAGAGAGAGAGAGAAATGCTTGTGAGAACTAAATGAAGAGGAGAGAGCGGGGAAGCTTGAACGACAGGACTCTCTCCACTTTGCTCCAGGCTGCTATGGAACAATGCCCTTAGGATACTTGGAAGCCCCTCTGCCTAAGTGAGAAGGGTCTACTAGGGGATCAATTTAAACTTTTCAAAGATTGTAACCGGGGGTTTTATATCTATACCCTTGATTTGATTTTATCCCAAGCCTCATTTGACTTGGAAATTCTTTTACTTTCTGAGAAAACTGAAGATAAACAGTTTTCCAACCAGGCAAGCCTTTCCTTTTATACAGCCTCTAACTGTTGCTTACAAACCAGAGTTTCTTCATCAGTTCATTGCTCTCTCCTCCTAACTTTTCACAGGCAGCAAAATGAAGCCAACTGGAACTGGAAACATTCTGTCTGGAAATCATCTTTCCAAGGCTCACAAGTTTATTATGTAAAGGTTTTATCTTTTGATGTAGCAAAAGGAATATAGGTGTGTTACGTGATATTTTATAAAATAAAGTACTTTTATATAAATTATTTTGTGAAATGGGCAAGCCATGAATTATCATTCTCGTTTTAAGATTTAAATATATGATGATGAGAAAAATTTAGTGACTTTTGAATTTCACATATTTAGTAAATGCAGGGCCTAAAATAAAAATTCAAACCTAGACCCAGCAAAGTTAGCTTTTATATACATTATATATTGATGAATCTTCCCTAGAGTAATTTATTTAAATTAGCTGTTTAAAGAGGCTGAAAAATTGGTAAAATAATAAGATGTAATATTCTTTATAAGTCCTAAATATCCCATGGCTAAGGTTAGAGAGTGTTTTCCCAGTTTTCCTAAGGTCTTAGTTGTGACCTATTTGGAACAAAAGCCAACTTGACAAATCCAGAAAATCTGCCCCTAGCCTTAGCAATATCTCAAAATTCTAAGATTAGAGTAACCGGAAAATAACACAATAATATACCATGGGAGAGAAAATCAGTTTCTGGTCCTCCAGGCATTTGTTACTGAAACAAGAACATTTGGATGCTCTCTTTAGTTGTCTTATGGGGAATGACTACAGATATTATTAGGCACCAGGAAATTACCTGGCCTTACTGAAGCTACAGGAATAATTATCCACTTAATAGTATCCTGTGGTCATGTATCATTAAATGAGCCACACCACTGGTGGTCACAATGCTTGGTCATAGTCCCAGGAAGAACCTAGGGTCACAATTAATTAGTTGCACCCTGCTCCCACAACCAACAGATTAGAAGGTGAACTAGTATTAAATCTCAAACCAAAAAGAATTTGGAAGCTATAACAGAAAAATTCTAAATTTTAAATAAAAATAAGGAACTGGAATACAAATCTACAGTGTAAGTACTCAAATTTTGAGAACAATTTGAAGAAAAGGCCTGAAGTCTCCATTGTCTAAGCTTATTAAATGATGATAGTCTAACCAACAAAACATTTAGTCATTTTCAACAACTTCACCACCACCTTCGTTACTTAGTGTGCACTATACCTTAAATTACTTCTCTGTGCAAGACCCTATGCTAATCAGTTTTCGAAAATACCACATATATCCTCATAACCAACCTTTAAGATAGGCTCATTATTCCCAATTTATAGATAAGAAAACTGAGAAGTGTGCAGCCAGGATTCTAATTTAGGTCTACAGGAAACCCTGATTCCAAAGCCTGGTTTCATATTGCCTGCATCACACTCTCCTTCCAGGACCTTCCATCAGAAGAACATGCTCTGGAAAGTTCAGACCATATCAGGAGCGCTGAGCTTGGGACTGGTCATCATATTTTTAGGCAGAGGATGCACAGACAGATTAGAATAGTCTACAGAAAAAAATTCAACAGAGGAAGGGCTTTGGAAACTCTGTCCAGGAAAAAGAGTAATAATGACAGTAAAATGAAATAAAATGACTTTTTTAAAAAGTTGAATTTGTCTAGAGCAAAAAATTTAAAGAGAATATATTTAGCAGCCATTAAATGGGCATGGAATTGTCAATCATATCGCCTTAGTCTGTATTTTACTAGGATGCAGAGGAAGGACCAATGGTGGCAGCCATAGGGAAGTGAATGTTACCTTACTCTAATGAAAAAAATAGATAGAGATAACTATCTATTGAAAGAGAGAAGGAGAGAAAGAAATGTCAGAATAAATGGGGCCTTGAAAAATTTCAATCACTGAGAATGTTCAAGCCAAAATAAGGCAATCAAATACTAGTACCAAATATCAAGAATTACTTGAGGAAGAGAACATAGTCATATCAAGACAAAAACTCAGTCATCCATCCATCCAATCAGTTAAATCAATAGACCAAGTTGTTAGACCAAGAGTCAACAATTCTTTTTTTTTTTTTTTACAGAGCCAGATAGTAAATATTTCAGGTTTTTCAGGCCACATATGTTCTGCATAGTTTTTTATTTCAACCCCTTACAAAAGTAAAAGTGATTGTTAGCTCACGGGCTGTAGTCTGCCAACTCCTGCCCAGACAGTGTGAACCCTCTTCAGCTGTGCATACAGCAGCAGCCTGCTGTCATCCCAGCCCGAACCAAGTATCCTCTAATTAACTGAAGACTCATTAATTTTCTCTTTGGTAGCCAGCTTTATATATTTCACTTTGGATTATTTGTAATGAATTTCTTCCTTAAAGACTAGTCAGAGAAGTGAAGCTCTTTCACTTAGTCAAGCATCATTTAACTATGTACACAGAACAGCTTTAAAAATAATGAACAGATATTTTTAATCATCAAACACAAGCATTTTCCCCATTTGAATCATATTGATAACTTTTATTGGGAAATTCTGTAAGTGACTTCATTTTAAAATGCTTCCATCCTCTAACCTGGAACCCAATCTAACATACCAAATATATTCACCTCCATAATTTAGGTGCACCTCAAGCCAATACATACATCTAAATCCCCAAACACACATCTAAATCAATTTGCCATTTTCTTTTTGTCCCGTGTTGATCATGTATCACAAGCTGACCAGTCTCCATAGTTAGAAACCTTGGAGGGGCTCTCAATCCCCTTCTCTTCCTTTATTCCCCACCATAGATTAATCATTACATGCAGTTGGCTGTACCTCAAAATGTCTCTGAATTCAGGTGTTCCTTCCCAAGATGCTGTGACAATACCCAACCAGGACTGGCCTCTTAAATTCCCCTAACAGGCTTCTCTTTAGTTTCTCTAATTCTAGTAACTCTCCGTTCTAATATGTCTAAGTAGTAGAGGTGACATACCTTCCAGAAATAGCTTCAAAATTAAGAACTTATCCTGACAGTCTCTTGAACAAAAGTTGTCTTAGTTTCCCTGTGCCTGAATAATTAAATCCAGACATTTTAACCCATTGTTCCCTATTCCCACCTTTCCAGGTATTACTGGGAGGATTCCTTGATGAACCAGCTGAGCGGCTTCTGGAATACCAACCTATAAGAGGCAATATATATATATAAAATATGTAAGTAAAGGAGTGCTACATGTAGTTGAAAAGAGTGTTTTGCTAAGCCATTTGGAATAGAGGGTAAGACTTCCAAAAGGCAAGCCGAGTTATAGAACATGGTGGCTACACTTCCTTGTAAAGATGTTGTTATGCTGAGACAGGCATGCATATTTAAGGTTGGAGCAAACTGCTAAGAATAATAGAGACCAAGCAGTTTGACAACAGTCCTCTTCCTCAGCCATTCTCTTAAAAGATTATCAGTAAATCCCTTTAAATAAACAAATACAATTCATATTGGTTGAAAGAAACACCAAAATATTTGCATTTACCAATATCCTCCTGTCCTGTCTGGCCCTGGTCCGGTAGCACTGAAAATCTCATTTGCCTTAACCAAGCTGAGTATTTTATAATCCTGTGCCTCTGCAAGGCTGTTCCTTGTTCCTGGAAGTATTTCAACTCCCACATTCTCCACTTCCCACCCACCTACCTCCAGCCCCCAGGCACCCATATCAGCATCATCTTTCTTATGCTCATAACTTTGAACCAAAAAAGCTTTTTCTGCTGGCCCTAGGCAAGTTTTGCTGCTTCCTTTACAATCTGCACTCAGTTCGTATCTTTAAATCACTTACCACGTTGATTTTAATGTACTTGTTTACAAGACTATTTGCTGTAATAATCTATGAGTTACTTGAGGGCAAGTAGAATTTCTTATTCATCTTTGAATCCCCGTTCCTGGCACTACTCATCACTGGGGATTGGCTCAGTAAGTGTTTGTTGATTTAAGTGAATGAATTCTTTCAGAGAGAGCCTGAATTGCATTACCTCTCAAATTTTAGGAAATGGGTTCCAGTCCCAACTGAGCCACTAGGCAGGTGTTTAACCTCTACTTCTGAGGCTTAGTGGTTTTGAAGAAATAAGAACCATATCAAATGTTATGCCTAATTCAAATCGTTGTTTCAAGAGTAAAATGGGATAATGTGTGAGATAATGCTATAAAAATAGAAAAGGACTATGCATACTAAATTGTTCTTCTCTGGTATTTGACATCATACTATCATACCATTAAAAAGTTGTTAAATTGAACGATTTGAACTTGTTATTGAGCAAGGTCTATGCTAGGGCAGAAGACATTAATGCAAAAGTCCAAGGCTCTGTCTCCTGTCCAAGAAGAAGGACAATAAGTAAACACCACATTTTGAAACCTTAACTCTTCCAGTGAAATTGCTAAAAGCTGCATCCATTTGTAGTAAGCATAATACAAAAAGAAAATATAACCATACTTTAAGTGTATGATCACGTTCCAAGAAACTCTAAGAGGTAAAATTTAGGGAACTGAATTTGAAAGAAAAGGTTAAACTGAGCAATATCAGCAGAAAGAGAAGTAAAAAGAAACATAATTCACTAAGTGTTGAGATAGATTGCTATGCAGAATAGTTCACTAAAACAAGCACTGTTTCTGTCAACACATATTCAACAAAGTGAGACAATTGGGCATACTAAATCCAGTCACCTAAAAATGGTTCATTACTTTGCACATTCTAAGACCATCTCATAATCATTTGTTCACTCAATCATCCTACACGCCTTACAGATTATTCCTTTCTCCCATAGCTATTAAACACCTACTGTGTCAAAGGGCAGTGGGAGATATTAGAGATACATCAGTGCAATGATCTAATCCTTGTCCTCAAAGACTTCAGAGTCTAAGAGGACCCAAAGATGAGTAAATAAGCAATGACCATAGAATATGGAAAGTGTTCTAATGGGTTAAGTGTGAGGATCTTTGAAGGCATTATATGGGCCACCTTAGGAGTCTTGGTGCCAGAAAGAGTATCCATGAGCAGATTTTTTTCCAAAATGTATCTGAATCCTTTGGATTGCTCATTAAAAACACAAATTGCAAAGATCTGACCTAGACTTTAATTCAGAACTTCTGAAGTCAAGGCCCCGAAATATGCATTTTTAGTAAGGATCCTATTGCTAAGGAAGTTTGAGAAACACTATTCTAGATAATTGGCATCTATACTGAGAATCTTTGTGACAAGTAGGAGTTAATTCAACTCGTCTTCTTCTTCATTATATATGTAATAATTAAAAATTTGTATGAGAATGTGAGTTAATGAATGTGATATACACAGATAATTTTGAATTAAATTTAAACCATTAAACTTTTAGACTAATAATTAGTAAAAACTTACTTCCAACCCATCACATAACCAATCACAAACCAGAAGGTAAATAGCTTAAATCCTGCTGTCCAAATGCCTGATTTCAAACCTTAACTTTGCAACTTATCAGGTATGTAGCTTTTTGAGCAACTCACATATCATCTTTATGCATCAGTTTCCTTGTAAAATGGGTAATACAAAAGCAGTACCTACCTCACAGGTAGGATGTAAGTACTGAGGATACCATCTGGCATGTAAGTGTGGTAAGAGTGTTAGATGCCATTATTAATCTCACTTTGTTCATCTGTTCTCTCTCTGAACCTAACCTTGGCTCAACATTCACTCCAGGTTAATTCCCATTAATTCTCATTTCTTTTCCTGCAGTTAATTTTCCTGTTGCTTTTTCTAGTAGTATATAATGAACAGCTATTCAAGCACATGAGAGAAAGATCAGCTCTTCATCCAAGAAATGTCCAAATGAAATATTTGTTTTCCCTAAAGTGTTGGTTACATTCTTACCCAGCACAGTCTTTGAGGGGAATAATATAAACTGAGTGTTTACGTCTGCCAGAATCCATATGTTGAAAACTAGCCCCCAACATGATAATATTAGGAGGTATAGCCATTGGGGGGTGATTAAGTCATGAGGGTAGAGCCCTAATAACTGGGATTTTTGTCCTTATAAAAGAGGCCCCAGAGAGCTCCCTTATTCCCTCCAACATGTGGGGGCACAGTAAGAAAATGACATTTGTGATCAGGAAACAGACACTCACAAGACACTGAATCTACTGGTGACTTGATCTTGGACTTCCCAGCCCCCAGAACTGTGAGAAATAAATTCCTATTGTTTATAAACCATGAAGTCTATGGTAGTTTTTATAGCAAATGGACTAAGACAGGGGATAATCACTCAATTTCATTCTTGGGATAATTTTTTTCTAGAAATCTGAAGATTCATTATATTCTCTCATGACCCCAAAATATTCTCCTTCTACCCAGTGGCAGAGTATCCACTCATCAAAATAGAGTCATTGAAAGATATAATTTTCCAAGAATAAAATTTCAGGAAACTGATATTTTATCTTAGCAGAAATCCCCCCACGTGGTGGGTACAAATTAGTACTTCCTCCTCTTCTTTACTCCACACCCCCAATTACTTGTATTTGATTAAATCAACCTCTCCCTTTTTTAGCCTTCAACAGTCGGTGTCTTCTGACTCTTCATCAGGTAGCTTATCAAAATTTATGCATTTTTAAAATTCCCTTTACTTCCACAAATCTTCCAATAAAGGGTTTGAAAAGAGGACCTGGACAATTTGCAAACACATCATGTTCCCAACTACTCTAAAACTCCATAAAATTAAAGTGCAATTAAATGTGTTTAAAATTATGGAAGTAGAACATTTAATGATCCTGTCCAAGAGCATTTTGGATGCATTTTTATAATGTGCATTACCTTAAAAATTAGAACATTTTAGTTACTCCTTGGAGGTTATTTTAAAGCTATGCTTAAGAATACATTTATGTTAAAATATAGTTAAAAGTCAGAATACAATCACTAACCAAGTCTCCTCTGACACAGAAAGCCCAGTGGAACTCAGTGCCTTCTACTCTTTTAGATATGTTTGAAGGCATCCAAATTGTGCTGAAGTAACAATAACAGAATGCAGTTCAATGTGAACATTGAAATTGATTAAAGAGTTTTTCACCGGAGCTAATTGTATTATAATCATCATGAGTAAGTAGAAGCATAATTTTGTAAGTTTTCAAAAAATAATTCACAAAGGAAACTCTCTTGATTTGGAATGTTTACAAATGTTCCTTAGGAAATGTTCAAAGTAACTGGTAACTATTTATCCTGGAGAAGAAATGGCCACTGATCATGTCAACAGAAAATACCTTGATTACTATTATATTATTTATAAAATCAAAGTTCTAAGTTGAAATATTTTGATTACTATAATTACCAAGATAATCAACATCATTTCATATTATGCTGTTTAAGTAATTTGAAATACTTTTTTAGAACAAGGTGAATGTAATAAGAAAATGAGATAGAGATGGAGATGAGAGAAACAGAGACAGAGAGAGAAAGAGAGAGGGGGAGTCAAGGATTTTTAAATGTCCAAAATATTCTCAACATCATGCTAGATACTTAGGGATTACGGGAAAACCAAGGAATTCATAATGTAATTGGAAAGAAAACTAATCAGAGTCTGAAGAAATGCATGTTGTTTTGTACTAAAGAGCTTGCGGTTCCTGAATAGCCAATAATTAGCAAGAAAGAGCAGGAGAAGCAAAATTTAGACACCAGAACATGACAAAACTCATCACACAACTATGTAGGACACATTATGAAATGCTCTGTAAGTATAAAATACATAATGTCTTTTGAAGACTTCATATCAAAAAGTAATGTAAAATGCCCCATTAATATTTTTATATTGATCACAAGTGAAAATAATATTTTAATTTTTAGATATATTAGGTTAAATAAAACATGATTAAAATTAATTTTACTTATTTCTTTTATATTGTTACTACTAGGAAATTTTAATGAATACTTGGCTTACATTATATTTCTACTAAGCAGCACTGATCTGAAACTGTTTACTTCCATGTATATAATAGTGATAAATATGAAATATTAACTTTAGGAATTCAGAAAAAGAAGAGAGAGATAAAAATAAAGGTAGAATATTAGGAAGCCATCCTAAGGTCATAACATTTGAGCTGGGCCTTGTTGACTAATAGGATTTTGATCAAGAGGAGAGAAAAGTGGGAAAGAACAGAGTTATGACAGGAAGATGACAATGAGTTTGACATAGGGTGATGGCTATTTGGCTACTATATTGATCATTTCAAACAGCATCTGCAAAAGATTAAACAAGGAAAAATGGATTTGAATAATTTTCTTTTTCAAACAGATATGATGGAATGAAAAAATTAGTGTGAATTTCTAATTTCAAATAGTAATGAAAAACAACAACAACAAAAAGCTAGTCAGAGAATTCCCCTGAATTTGAACTGATTAACCCCTGTTTCCCTTTTAAAAACAGTTATGGAGTGCTTAGCACAATGAGATGAGAAAAACAGTGTACATCTTTCTGCAATTTCACAATCACAGAATACAGTCATCCCATGGAGGATTGGTCCCAGGACTCCCCACCCATACCAAAATCCTCTAATGTTCTAGTTTCTTGCAGACAATGGCATATAACCTATGCATTTGCATATAACCTATGCATATCCTTCCTTATACTTTAAATCCTCTCTAGATACTCTAGATAATTTATAATACTCAATACAATGTAAATGCTATGTAAGTATGGTAGTTTTTATACTGTGTTGTTTTTTATTTTGTATTATTATTTTTGGTTTCTTTCTTTTTTTTCATTTGCTGTTGGTTGACTCCATGGATGTGGAACCCATGGATATGGAGGTCTGACTGTAATGAGAAATCCTAGCAGCTTTTGGAAATTCCAAAGGAGTAGAAACTCAGAATGATACCAACCTTCTTATCACAGCATTAAGTGGTAGAAGTCTCAGAGGTAGGCTTTCAATCAATTGCTGAGTAACACACCACCTAAACACACCTAAAACTTAGTGTCTTAAAGCAACATCCATTTGATTAAGCCTACAAATTTATGTCAGGGCACAGTGCTGATGGCTCTTCTCTTCCCAAGATGACTGAGGCCTCAACCAGGGAGTTCAAACAGCTGAAAGTAGCTAAGATAGGTTTATTGGAGTCATAAATCTAGGATCTTAGTTTTGTTGGATGGTGGTTTTTTGTTTTTTCTTTCTTCAATTACATCCACTGGGCTGGAAATGTTTAAGACAACTTCTTCACTCAATGTCTGAGTCCGGGATGGGATAGCTAGAACAACTGGAAACTGCCCAGGCATCTCTCTTTCCATGAAGCCTGTTCACAGGGCTACTTTGGGCTTCTTCATGACATGGTCGTGTCAATGTACTGCTTCCCTAGAGCAAGTTTTTTAAGAGAAGTAGGCAAAAGGTGCAAGGGTTTTTAATGACCTAGCTTCAGAATTTCCAGAATATTTTCACCACATTCTACTGGTCAGGTGAGTTACGAAGCCCAGCCCAGATTCAAGAAGAGGGTAATCAGATCGCATCTCTCACTGGAAAGAGTAGCAAAGAAATGGCAGTTGTATTAGATACTCATTTGAAAGAAAAAAATTTTAACTTAGAATTATATATTTGCCTTAGCTCACAGTCAAGTATGAAAATAGATATTTTATCCAGTTGTCAGCAACCTCTGAATGGAGGTTTTTCCACGTTCTTGGTGATCCTTGGGAGAAAAGAATTTCAGGATGTACCATGTAAGCCAAACAAATGACAACAATTTTTTTTAATTGAAAGTAAAAGTACACTCTCAAAGAGAGGGAGCAGACAGGCTCAAAAAGAGCAGCTACCCAGAAAGCAAGTGGTTTTTGGTCTTTTGAAGTCTTACTATTTTAGGGGAAGAATATTCGCATCTAAAGTGTTGGCTTTTATTAAGAATTGGGGCCGTAATTCCTAGAATTGGGTTGCCCCCAATTTTCATACTTTATATGGTTGTTTTGGAACTGTCATGGCTATTTCAAGGGCAGAGAAATTTTAAAACTGCAACTAAATGATATTATAATTAGCCAAGCTTCATGTAAGGTGACAGAGATAGCAGACGAGCTGTTTGAAGCTGGTTCTTGCCTGTGGTTATCACCAACCCCTAGTTAACTTCTGCCTGAGGGTTGTTGACTTTAACAATTGCATCCAATCTTCAAGCCTCTGAATCTGGTCTCAGCCCTGTCTCCTAGTCTCCCACTCTAACACAATGACTTGGTGATTTGCTCCAAAGCATTATTTCTTAGGAAGCTACTAAAGAACTATTACTCACCAAAATAAAGAAAGTCTATTAATAAAGAGGAAAATATAGAATCTGCAAAACACCGGCCCTGAAACCAAACTAGAAACCAACCAGTCCAGACTGTAGTACTGAATGAAGGCTCCTAAAAGAGCCTTGAATCTTTTCAAGATTCCCTTGAGAAGAAGAATCTCCAGAAATTTGATTAAAAAGATAGAATATTAGATTTGTTTGAGTGTTTGAAATAAAAATTGATTAATGGGCAACTGATAGAGGCAATAAAACTAATTAATTATAGGCATATTGAAACTGAAAAAAATGGATATTAAAGAAAAACAAGGGTTCTATAAGAAAAGGATGAAAAATAATTCATCTATTATTATCTAGATATTTCTAATAATAAATAAACTTTATCTATTATTTTAGTATATCAAAGAACACCATGTAAGCTTCAAAAAACAACAAAATACTTTTTTAAAAAATTATCAATACAGTACTTGGAAATAGATAAGTAAATATTTAAATATACAACTAAAAGAAATACAAAGAGATTGCTTTTGGGAAGAGAAATGGGAAATAAGAAACAATGAAGAAGAACTACCTGCATTTTGTTATAAATAGCTTGATTTTAACACACATACATAATGGGAAAATGAAAGACACACAAGCATCATGATCTATTTTTCTGTTTTAGGATTTGAAATTTTTGTGGCTTATTTGAAAAGAATTATAAAGTGAAGAAGATAAGGTTTTGATAAAAATTGTCCCATAAATGATTTAATGTGTTATCTAACCCCCAAAATGGTTCTCGATTGGAGTCCTCGGTCATACCAAGACAAGACAAAAGGAGCGAAATTGTAGGCAAAGCTAGTATAAGAAGGCCCTCGATGAAACTATAGGAAGTCTGTGAGGTGATATTTGATGCTTTTAAAATAAGTTTTCAGAAATAGCTACAGATTTTAAAATCTGTGCCTATTTCTGAATGACAGAGGTTTAAGTTGACAATAAGTTCAGATAATATGTTTTCAGTGTGGTCTGTTCTTCAAAATGTTGATGCTGTCTTAAGAATTTCTAGTAGTATTTCATGTCCTCTCCCATGGTGCAGTTCAGATCACACCCAGATCAGTGATTCAGGGCCACACATTAAAAGCAACTGAGATTTACAGAAATACCTCAGAACAAAGAGAGCAGAAGGTCTCGTCCATGACATGGAGATATGAGCCACATGGGCTGCAGCCCAGTAGGGAATCTGGTGGACTTTCAGTATCCGAAGGCCATCCTGTGGGCAGAGACCTGACCTAATTCTTCATGTCTTTAAGAGGTAAAACTAGGACAAGTGAATGAAAGTTACATTTCTTCCTAATGAAAATTCTCCCTATAATGGGAACTATTTGAAGATGGAGGTAGAGAAAACTCTCTGCCTCTGGAGTTGTTCCAGTAGAGCCAATGAACTTTGATCAACTATGACTTTATGAAACTCCCTAAATGCAAGCCCAGATATGAATTAAAAAGTAAAATGAGACTAGAATCATTGAGTTACCTTACTACTCATTACGTTCTCTCTGCCAGAGAGAACTGAGTAAGCCTGGGTATTTTCTTCTGCTTAGAAAGAGTTTAAGTTTTGTTCAGAGGGTACACGAGACAGTGAGCTGGCTCTGGACCAGGGATGGCAGATACCCGTGGCAGACATCTCTGTGTATCCACAGGACTCTGTCTGTCATGCTGCCTAGGTTGGAAAGCTGCTCAACAGAGCATTCAGCCATTGTCAGTTGCAGTTCACACGCCAAATGAACTCTGCTTGTCATATCTGCTCTAGGACAAACTTGGCCTCTTGCTCTATGCCTCAGCAATACCCTTGTCCCTCCTTCTGACATTTCAGAAGCCTATTCTGTGATGCTGCTAATCCCTGCTTAGATATTAACTGATAAATATGATTTTCTAGTTTCACCATCTACACTATGCAGGTTGTATACTCAAAATATGTGGTGGGGAGACATCCAAATTTACAGTCAGTGTAGACAAATATTCATTACATTTTTTCAGCAGGTGAGGTAAGGGAGGATTTTAATTTCCTTATTTGCATAAAGTTTAGTAACAGAACAGTTTGAGTCTATAGGTGATTAAGGGGTAATTGCATTTTATGATAAGCAGTTCTATAAGTTTAGAGCTATACATAATTTCAACAGCATCTAGTCCAATTCCCATTTTATAGCTATAGAAACTAAGGCCCAAGGTTGGGAAGGAGTTTTATATGGGACTGAATGGTCAATTGGAATAGAACAAGAAATCAAGTCTCTTTGAATAGCATTCAGTGGCTTTTCTATGCAAAGCTCTTCTGACAGAAGTCTGATCCAGAAAATAACAAGATTTTTTTTTGAAAATTTATACTTAAATAGCAAATTTTTATCTAGAATGACAGACATGGAGAATTACATTTTATGGCAAGAAGCCAGTCTTAGGAAACATCACAAAACAACTTCATTGCCTTGTTTGCTGGAAAGACGAATGAATGATGAGTGCAAATGTTGGTTAGAGAAGGTTGTGTTCAGGAAAGAAGGCTCTGTAAGTCAGTTGTGAATATTTATTGTATGCTTCTGAGAAAAAAACTGAAGAACAACTAAGTAAGTCATTCAGAAGCCCTTTCAAATGTGTTAGAAAGGAAAAAAAAACAGAGAGAAGTAACAGGATATTACAGGTAAGCCGTGGGCTATGTCTATTTATGACTTCATTAGTTTTATGCTGAATAATATTGTTAATGGCTTGATGTGATATAATTAATGCCAAAATATAGCAATTATAAAGTAATTATAATTAAACCCAAAAATTAAATTTATGAGTAAAAAATGAGATAAAGGAAATAAGATGCATACTTCATCAAAATATTACTTAATGAATAATTAATCAAACACTTCAAAAGTGACAGTGTTTGTAGAAAGTCTTCATACTGTTACTTTTCACAGCAGGAATAAGGATGAGTTTCCAGCATACGTTCACCAAACAACTGATTCTACTCCCCCCTACTGCACAGAAACCTTTGTATAAAGTAAACACAGAATTGAAAATTGCACCTGTCTGTCTCACCCCATTATGTAGTCAACACATCCAAATCATGAACTGTTTCACACTTTGGGTATTTTATAATAATGGTTACCACTTTATGATCATGCACACCCTTTATCTCACATTTATCTTGTATACATTTTCTTGAATTATTAGATCCTCCTAAAAATTTTGCAGGATCTGTTATTCTCCCTCATATTATTTCTAATATCAGATGAGGCAAATGAGACTAAAAAGGCATAGGTCACTTTTCTAAGATATCACAGCAAGAAATGGTAGAGTCAGAATTTGAAACTTGGTGACTTTAATGCAAAAGTTTGCTCTTTCCAATCACCTCCGGCTGCCTCCCTTATTGCCCCCAGCCTCAGTGTTACTGTATTTACAATGCTTCTCTAAGTTGTCTTCTAGATTCTCAGAGGTATCTCAGTAAACTACGAATGGCTTTAAACTGTTGACTCTAGACCACATCCTCTAACCAGAACCTCCTAATACCTGGCCCCTGGGGATCTGGAGCTATAGATGAGGAGGAGAGGGTCGGGTGGGGCTGAGGCAGGGGGTGGATGATATGCCAGTCTGTGGGTGGCACAGGAACAACTGACTTTGCCTGCACCTGAAGTAATTGATTCATCTCTTCTGTCACTGTGGGTACAACTTTGTGTTAGAATTCTCCAGAGAAATGGAACCAACAGGGTGTGTGTGTGTGTATGTATGTATGTATATATACATATATATGGGGGAAGAAGAAAGAGATTTGTTATAAGGAATTGGCTCACATGATTACGGAGACAAGAAGCCCCACAATCTGCCACGTACAAGCTGGAGACCCAGGAAAGCCAGTGGTGTAGATCCGATCTAAGTCCAAAGGCCTGAGAATCACAGTTGCTCATAGTATAAATTCTAGGCTAAATCTGAGAGGAGGATAAGACCATGTCTCAGTTCATTCAGTGAGGCAGAGAAAGGGAATTTTCCCTTCCTCTGCCTTTTAGTTCTATCAAGGCCCTCAATAGATTAGAAGATGTCACATTGTGGCGGGCAATTTGCTTTACTTAGTCCTCAGATCCAAATGCTCATCTCATTCAGAAACTTCCTCATGGACCAATCCAGAGATTATGTTTAGGTAAATATCTGGGCACCCCATGGTCTGGTCAAGCTGACACAATATCAGCCATCACATACATGCACATACCTCTATGGCTGTCTCCTGTCCCAACTCTTAGAAACTCTTCTGCCCTTTCATAAGAGCAGCATTG
Source organism: Avahi laniger (assembly GCA_963575035.1). Lineage (NCBI taxonomy): Eukaryota > Metazoa > Chordata > Mammalia > Primates > Indriidae > Avahi > Avahi laniger. The sequence goes on along the minus strand of CAUYSK010074533.1, from coordinate 4,549 downwards.
TTCTCCAAAGCTGCATTTGCTCACCACTTTTGTCTGTTTTAATTTACACAAAGGGAATTCCTTGGCCCTGAACATATTCTGGACTGTTGTTGATTTTTGTTTGTTTGTTTGTTTGTTTGTTTCTGGGAGAGATTTTTTTTCCATGGTTCTTAAACTTGTTGTTAAACTCCAGGATGTGTTTTCCCACTGTATCTTGGACACAAGAGAAGTCTGAAACCCCAGAAACCAAGCCAGTGAAATAAATCTTGCAGTTGCTGTCCCTCTAGGGTCCTCTGATACCCACTGTTACTCAAATTCAAGAGAAGAGAGAGCCTGTAGCCATAATCCACTCAATGAAAGCCCACTCACACAGCAGAGGACACAGAGAGGCTGGAAGGAGGATAAAGCAGAGTGGACAGTGGGCTTGAAATGCCATATATTCGAAGATTACGGAGACTAGAGGGGTCTTTCAGTTACATCAAGGGACAGATTTGTTCCTGCCACTGTCCCACAGTGAGGGTTTAGCTATAATATCCCACATCTTCACTGCTGAAAGAGAGTCATCCCAGGAAGAGAATTTAGTAAGCAAGGGAAAATTCCCTTCCTAAATAATTCAAGCTTTTGGTCAGTCTCAAGTCAATAAATGTTTTGCTACCAAGGGTGAGCACATATAATGATACCAGGAACTTAGAAATACCCAAATGAGAACTATACACAAAGGCAGCAAAAAGTCGATCAGAGAAATAGCACAAAACAGCAAGCAGCTCATTGTTATGATTTTTGCCAAATTGACTGAATTGACTTTTGGAAGAAGACTTATAAAAATAACCACTTATAGAGAAAACAAGGATAGCGACAATATAAAGTCTTTGGAATCTTTTTACATGCCTGGTTTCATAAGTACCTGTTTGCAGAGGGTTGGATAATTGAGTACCCCCTTTGAGAGGTTTCGAGATTTTTAATAAAAATTCTTCCCAAAATTTTATAAGGAAATTTGTGAGATATTAAAAGGGATAAAAGAATCATGTTGTATGGAACTCACAAAATCACATGCAAACTTATAGCAGAGACATGTCAAAAACAAGCTGAAAATACCCACACATCTCCATCTCTTTATTTCCCAGCCATCTTCTCTGCTCATGACCTCTAAAATAGAAGCTATAAAAAGTAAAGTTGTCATTACCAACCTCCCTAAGAAGATAAGGGGAAGAGGTGGGTGTGACACAATTCTGGCCAATAATACATAGAAATATTTTTGTTGTTTCTGCCTCTTCCTCCTCCTACTCCTTCCTGCTGGAATGTATATGTGAGGAGTGGAGGCACAATAGCCACCGGGAACCATGCGGTGACAGCAATGAAGACAAGAAGCCAAAAACAAAGGGTGACAGAGCAGAACAAGAGAAAGATCTCTGGTGGCATCACTGAGCAAATGTGCCGGCTCTGGACTGCTGGCATCTGGAATCCCTTTTAGTTGAGAAAAATAATATTTTAAATGTTTAAGCCACTTTAGGAAGAGTGATAATTTTTGTTCCTTGCAGCCAAAGGGACTCCCATCCAATATGACTTTTAAGGTGTTATTAATGTACTCTGACATTAAGGTGATTTGTTTTTTCTTTCTCAGAAGAGAGCTGTTAATTGGTTTTAATTAAGAAAAAACCTTCTGTTTACTCTACATAAAAATATGTCTCCTTTCCTTGCTCTCTATTTTCTTCTGAGTTGGCTCATCTATGGTATACTGGCCCCATCTCTAAAAGAAACTCAAAAGTGTAAGGACCCTACCACTTCTTAAAGTAAAATTAAATTCCAACCTTAAAAGCTGGTCAGGGAGGGAGAATTTTCACCTGATGACAGAGATAAGAGGAAGGAGATTCCTCAAGGATTAGTTCAATCTCCTCTGTGGGGTGTGCATGGATCAACTTTCAGTGTTCAATCCATTACCATTACCCTTCTCATAGTAGAGATTCTCCTTCATTAAGAGGCCTTGTGGATCTAGGTTTAATTTGATAAAGAATGCAGATGAGCTTCCTTATACAAGTCTGTAAGGATATGAGAAGTAAAAGTCAAGCTCCTCATGAGTTGGGGAGAGCCCAAGATACCTATACAAACTTCTAAGAGGGATTATAAAACTAAATACTCAAGAACAAGGGGCACAATAAAGAATTTTGTCTCTGAAAAGAGACCAGAATCTGGCACAAAAGACAAGATCTACTTTTCCGGACCAGAGGTGGAGTTGTCAGAACCTTGCAAGGCTCTGCTGTTACTAGGTAGAGGCCCCTTGAGAACGGGATTTCCACCTCTCTCCAATTTCTAGCGCACATGGCTCTTTAAACATGGTTTGTATTCAAGAAACAGTTGTTATTACAGATGATGCAAAAGGAATAAAACATTAGCTTATTTCTTTTGATTCACCCAGCAAGGAAAACTGATAGCTTGGTAATTATAAAAGAATAGGAAAAAAAATAATGTTGGCTTTAAAAAAAAAAAAACACTTTTTCACATATTTCCACGTAAACAAATTCACAGCTACAAAATGAAATATAAATCTTTTATGTGCATGGCCAGCAGTCTAAGGCAAACAACTGCTGCATTCTGAAATAAGACAATTTTATTCTTCAACCACACTGCTGAATAGAGAAATTGCAAATATTAACTTTGTGTCACAAATATTAACAATTTTATAAAGAGGCACCAGATTAATATTTTATCAAAAATGAGCTGAATATTTTCTTCCACTATTTTTTCAACTAACCAGAAATGTTGTCTGAGTTAAGAATCAGTCTAACACAGATGCTTATTTTTCTAAAATATGACTAATGTTATTTATTGCATAGAAGCTACTGAGTAGTCACCACTAACATAAAATTGATTTTTAATTTCTCTCAAAGAACTTACTCCTTTTATTTTATAAGTATTAATAAAACCACCATGCCTTGGATAATTCAATTTTAGATTATTTTCCACCTAGAGAGCTTTAGAAATTTTAAAAATCTACTAATTTTAGAAAACATAAGTGTTGTTCCATTGGATATGTTTTTTTTTTTCCTACTGTAGTTTTATAAAATAAATTTTCTAAAAAGGGACTTAAGGTCAGGGAAGCATTACAATGTCCTTGAACTCCATTCCTTTTTGAGGAATAGAGAGTAATGACTTTCCTTAAAGAATTCTGTGGTGAGTTTTTCCTGAAAATTGCATCTAAAATTGAACATGTCTCTGGGAATAATTTTAGTCTTGCTGGAAATTAGAAAATACAAGATTTTTTTCCTCTCTATGTTTATTAGAATGAAGCATCTCTACAAATCATATTTTTAATATTTTCTGAAAATATACATGTATTATTTTTATACACTGTTAATGAATAATGTATATTGCCACAAATAAAAGCTTAGTGCAATGCCATTGCATTCAATCTTTCGTCACATGTTTATCAAGGGCCTGTTACATTCTGGGCAATGTTGAGCACACTCTCAAGTGCAGATTTTTGACCATGGATTAGGGAAACATTGTCTTCATCACAAATAGTTGAAGAAACAATAACTTAAAATAAGCCTTACCACAATCTTTCTTGTACTGTTTGTGTGTGTTGTACTTTGAAAATTATCTAATATCTGTCTGTGTGAAATAAGACAAATTCCAATATGTGCAGAGAATATTACTCAGCAAGTAACTAACTCTTTGGACTTCGTTCTCAAGCCTGTAAAATGGATAGGTTTTATGACAGCATTTGATTGATATAACAAGGGACAGAGGTAAAATCACAGGCAAATTCCTGTCAAGAATGAAAAAAACTATAATATTTATACCATCACTTAGAAATAAAACTGTCTAAAGGATGATATTTGGGCAAAGGCTTAAGGTTGTAAATTTGAATATGTGGCTAATATTTCTTAAATTATTTTTCCCTGGACTCAAAAGAAAATGTAATAGTTCTCGAATTGAGACATGTCTACATTACACACGGTTCATCTGGATTACCATTTGTGTTGCAGACACAGTACCCTGCCCATCTTAAATAGCAGAGAATCAGTGAGGTTTACATGTTCCTAGTCTTTGGACACATTCTTGTGAAATAGGGCAGTCTTTGTTCCCTAAACCTAGGTGGGATACTAGAATTTCCTACCCAATAACTCCTCGTGTTCAAATATTTTTAAAACTACCTGAAGAGTATTTATTTCTGTCTTAATTAAAGGAGTAGTTTTTACAGAGAATAAAATTTCTGACATATTTTCACATTCACATTGAACATTTAATGTACTTTTGACAGTTTAATCGTAAACCTAAATTCCCTTCCCCCACCATTAATTATGAAGCATGTATTGCCATCTAGTGTCCTTCTGAAATGATGCTTCTGCCATGATGATGAAATAAAACATGTTAAGTCAGACAAAGGAGATGTAAAATTTTGCAAGTAGGTATTTTAAATTTGTATAATGTGTCAAAAAACTTTTAGCTGAAACTCACAGAATGAACAATTAAAATGTGTCTTAAGATTGCAACCTACAGAATGGGAGAAAATATTTACAAGTTATACATCCAATAAAGAGCTAATAACCAGAATCTACAAAGAACTCAA